>VBVR01003241.1:5092-18407 GCA_011638315.1 Tetramorium parvispinum | reverse complement strand
TCTATGGGTACATGGTAGATGCGAATTGTCGCGCGCGCGCGTCAGACGATCGTTGCGGAGAACGGGACAGCTGACGGGTGACAGTGACAGTGACGGTGAATAAAAGCGAGACGAGGGTAGAACGCGGCGTGCGGGGGCGGCGGGTGGGGGATGGTAATCGAATTATTCGAGTGCTCGAAAACGGAGAGCCGCTTCGGCAAGGTTAATCGCGGCGTCCGTCGCGCGGTGCTCTCATAAAACGTTAACGAAAATAAACCTCCACGTCGCGGGCGGCGTCACGCAAATCTCGCCGAATTTCCATGCAAAATTGAGGAAAGTCGTTTGCTGCGTGTAGACCTGCCCGCCTCTCCTCGTGCGTGGCGTATAATGAGAGATGCCCGACGTTCCGACCGACGGACTTCTACTTCTACGGCATAAGCAAATAAACATTCCCGCGAAGAATATTTCGCGTCTCGTTCTACTCTTTATTGCATTAGCATACTTCAGGCTTCTTCAATTGTTTAATATTATTAATTAGACATAAACGGTAATGAATATAATATAATTATTTTTGGACTCCTAAGCATAATTTTATAATATTTCTAAAAAATAAATGTGATTAACTTAACTATATGCATCATTATGTTAACCATAATTATCGTTAGAAATATTAGAAATTGTGGCTGAGTACAAAAGTAACTACATTTTTTTCTCAGTGTATGAAGAAATATATGAAGCTCACCGATGAAATAGATGACACTCGTAATCGTATTATATCATATAATAACGGTTAATTAATTTAAAGCATTAAGATATGATAATGAAGCGATTTATTTTTATTGCGGGATGAATTATATCAGAAGAATTATATTAATTAACGAAAAAAAACTGATTTCTTCCAAAACGATCCAATCAATTATCTCGATATAGTCATCTAAAATAACCCTACGATTAAAAAAAAAAACCTCCGTGTCAGTGAGCTAGGCCGGCGTTACGCGTACGGAAAACGCCGTCCGAGATTCATAAGTTTCATGGAAAACTTCTTGCGAGCGACACGGCGCGAGGAACCAGTCAAATACCAGGATGGGCGCAACCGGCTTAGAAGATACGCACAAAGTTGCGGCGTCGGTATCGCGACGCGGCGAGAGTCGCTGATTGATCGGGGAATCGGGTGAAAAACGTTGCTCGCGGTATAACGGTACGATTTGAGGTGGCTTTACCCTTCGTGGAAGCGGTCTTGCCGAGCGTTGGCCTGAATAGAGTCTCCTGGCCCCTGCCGTGTATATAAATCTGCCTCCTGCCGCTCCTCTTTCTTTCCTCCGTTTTTTTCCCTCTCTCGCGCATTATCCGTTGTCCCCGTCGCTGATCGAACGATCGATCGATCGGTCGATCGGTCCGTCCGCGGTCGGCCGCTCCTCGCGAGCGCATGCGGGATCCGGGGTCGAGTTTAACGTCGGTCATCAGGGTAAATATCAGGACGCACGTGCGTGAGCGCGTGAGCGCCGATCGAGCGCCGCTGCGTTCGATCAGCAAGAAATCCGAGCACGACTCTCCGCCGAGCTCTCTTCCTGATTTATTGCCGATCTCTCTCCCCGCCTCTCGCCCCCCCTCCCCTCCCTGCGATCGCGAGAACGAGCCGCGAGAGCAAGCCCTGCGCGGGCGTTTGTGAAGCGTTTTTGCGAGCGTAGCGACTTGCCGTCCGGCGACGAGGATTTTCTAAGTCCGGTGGATCTTCTTATTTTGAAAACCGGCCACGTCGTGCGGTCTTTAAGGTTTTGCCGGTTGTTCCGCGCCGACCTCGAGAGCCGCAGAGTCGCGGTATCCAGCTCGTCTCGATCTCGTGGAAGCTGCCCGTAATGAGCGAGACGAGTAAAACGATATTGATAATTAATATACCAAGAAGCGGAAGTTTCACAACTTTGCCCGCGGAGTGAGACAGATTAGCTCATTCGGCTTTCTGTCTCTGTCTTCTTGCTCTGCGTACGAAGTACAGATAAACGAGCCGAAGAAATTCTTTTACGGATTAATCGTAACGCAAAAACCTGCGGCATTTAAAATTCTGCTTTTAATAAAATCGTGAGAAATTATATTGTAAAAAAGATCCATTTCTTATTTTCAAATTCTATTTTTACAGTTTAATCGTATGCGTTTTATCTGCCAATGTTTGTAATCGGGGAAAGCGACCCCGAAGACCCGAAGACCCGAAAAACTCTCGCTTGACTCCCTCATGTCAACGATTATGCGTCAAACCGATCGCGCGAGTTGGCTGCTGCGAATCGAGGCTGCGATTCCACCGGAGACGTGTCCGCGATACCGTCGTCGTCGTCGGAGCAAAAAGGACGCGGGCATGGATAATCGTTCGGCCGATTTGCCGTGAGCTTACGCGGCCGATAAGTGCAACATCGGAAATTTCATGTCGTTAATAAAATTACAATTTTCAAGGAAACTTTACTTTACTTTAATACGCGCTTTACCACGCGTATTAAATCGCTGCCGGTTTAAATCAGAAAAAGAGGCGTACACGAAAGGAGATGTGCGTTTCTCGCGTATATACGATCGCGGCCGGGAAAGTATCGCGGTCGCGCCGCGGAGGAAGTACCGCAAAAGCTGCTCCCCGATAAACTTATTTTAAGAAGCCGCCTGTCACGCGGGCGATCGCGCCCGCGGATCGTACGTGTGCACGCCCGTGCACGCGAGATTATTACGCATAATTCATGGGCTCTCCTTCATTCACAAAAAGGCCAAATCGCGCGGCCGAAGGATAACGACGTTCGCGGATCGTGCCCGTTATACGCACGTGTTCCGATTAGGCTTGTATCCGCAATTCAAGACAGTGTTTTTCTAATATGCACGCGCCTTATCGCCAATGCTTACGCCGCGCTATCGGTCAATTAGAAATAATTATTCGCAACGGGCACGCATCTCGCGATCAGATAGGCACGCATCGGCCAGACACGCACTTGGATCGCGCGTGGATACGCCAGCGTATGTATGTATACATATGCAGCATCCTCGATCGATCGATGCAACTGCGAGTAATTGCGTTAATCGGACGATTAAAAGATAACAAATGTTTTCAGATAGTCAACTTTGCGTCCACTTTGCTCCATATAGCCAGATATACGTAAATTATTATCGCGCTCATTTTCTATGCCGATAACCTCGCGCCGAATGGAGCTTAATGAAGCTGTTATAATTTACCGCTCTCAGCATCTCAGGCATCAATGATACCTAATATTTCCGCGAGCGTAGATATATTTTACATCTTTATCTTGCTAGAAGATAAATTCTTATAACAGAGTGCAAATCTTGCAGTTTTAGATTATCTGGAATTATTTTACATTCCGAAGTATTTAGCAATATCTTTCAACATTCTAAGATTTTTAACGATTGAGATTTAAATATCTCGTTCTATGTTTTGCAAAAAATTACGATGCATATGTACTTGAATACGAAAAAAAAATTGTTCGTCAATCTGTGTAAAAAAAAAATGACACCGAATGAAGTCGTAAATAAATTGCATAATTTGCACAGCAATAAATATTTGTTTAATTTTATGTTTTATTCTTTTATTCATTCATGCTATCCAATATTTATATGTAGATAGCACCAAGTAGCCATTAACCAGCACAGCGATACTTTATCGTGCTATGCAACATCGTGCATACAGTATCGACCAACGAGAATCTTCTCATTCATGGATAATAAATGATGCAATAAGCGAGCCGCTCGGTCTCTGCTTTTCGAAAAATTCGCATTTACGTGCGAACTGTTAAGGAAGAAAAGACACATTATCGCTGTTCTAATGTGTTCAGCACACCGATGAGAATATTGACGAGACAATATCTCCTATTTGGAATTTTCCGACATAATTATTGATGATTTCCGACATCATTATACCCCAATGGACTTACTACTACGCAGCATTAAATAATCATACTTACAGCTTGCTTTAGACTAACGTATTAAAAATAAAGATCGAATGCCACTCTCGTTATACACAATCTACGTTCTAAGACATCAAAAGACATTTTAAGGAACATTTTTCTGTCGAGTTTGTCTCGCGTTAAATAATTCGCTAAGATTGTATAATTCTGCGACTGACCTATCGTAAACTTGATGTTTCCAGATCAGAGGCTAAGGCATTCGAAGGGTAGCTTGGACGTGCTGTACTTCAAGTTCTCCGACAAGGTCGTCCAGCATCGCGTTACCAGGGCAGAGCTGTCGCTGTGGATATGGGGCGTAAATCAGGAAGCCACGGAGCTCGGTGAGCCGATTGGTCTGGACAGTCAGGACGCCGGTCCGGTGACGATCACGTTGCAGAGGATCCTTCGCGGCGCTACCGAGACGGGCGGGCCCCTGCTGGGTCCACCTCTGACCACGAAACATCCTCGACCGTTTGGACGGCGGGGTGGCTGGATCACGATCGAGCTCAGACGAATGGTGGCGGAATGGTTCAAGCATCCGAGGGATAATCTGGGGGTCGCCCTGAAGATCACCGGGCCCGGCAGCAATCATCGCAGGAACTCGGTCCGACTGGTCGAGACCAATCCCGGCGCCGAGTACGCCCCGTATCTCGAGGTGCAGATGCAGGAACTCGACTCGCGAAGGGGCTCCAGGATCAAGAGGAACGTGGGACTCAATTGCGATGAGGCCAGCCAGGAGACCAGGTGTTGCCGGTACAAGCTCACGGTGGACTTTGAGAAGTTCGGCTGGGACTGGATAATCGCACCTAAGAAGTGAGTGCACGATTCTTCTACTTCTCTCTTTTTTTTCTTCATTAATAAAGATTTTTAATAAAGAAAAAAATTTTAAGTGAAAACCCGATTTGCGTAGACCTGATTGGAAGTCACATCGTTTTCTGTTCTGTTTTGGTTCATTCTTATGAATTTCTAAAAATCTCAAAAAATTTTATCAATGATAAATGCACGCGAGGAAATGTCTCTTTCATGACAGTGGAATCCTTTTTGTGAGTCGTATCGGCGTGATGTATTTTCCGCCTGTTTAATAGTGTACTTCAAACGTGTGTACTTTTGCAAGAACATATTGCGACTCACGAAATGATTAATGCATCGTCAGTTAAGCACGTACTCGTAAAGATTTCTCTAGTGGAAGAAAACATTTTAAACCAAACTGGGTTTCAATAAAGGAACTGCGACTTTCTTACTGGCACGTAGAACGCAGTTCTACATCAACAGCGTTAAACTGTTATTTTGCGCACGTTTGTTCTAAAAATATTTTTTATTATACAATACCAGTTATACGATACGCTTCAAATTAATTTGTCAATAATGTTGATATTTAACAGTGATGTTTATTCAAGAATACAAATGTCAAATTACGTTTATTCACAATTTTTACAAGATTTAAAATTCGACAAACACGCTCGTCGAACGTATGAGAAAAGTTTATATCAATAAATGTAAATTTCATTTCAACGAAAATAGAGTAAAAAACATTAAACTTTAATAAAGGTCTTCAAAATGAGGAATGGACGGATTCTTTTGCTTCTTTTTAAAATTAGTATTAAAACTCGGAAAATTAATATCGATGAGATAAATTTTGTTTTACGGATCAGTGTCAATTGGTAGTTGAATGATTAACGATCGGTTCGCTGGATTTTTGTGTGTCGCAGATACGATGCCAATTACTGCTCGGGTGACTGTCCAATGGCTTTCCTTCCGGCCTATCCAAACACGCATATCGTCAGCCTGGCAGAACCGCCGAACAACACCGGGCCGTGCTGCGCACCTAGAAAGCTGTCCGAAATCACGATGTTGTACTTCGACAACGAGTACCAAATCGTGTTCTCGCGGTTGCCAGGCATGGTCGTGGAAAAATGCGGATGCTCATAGTCCACCTTCGCTTCTGGCAGAGCGAATGCGACGTGGGCGACGCCGAGAGTTCCGCACGGATACCGCGATGCTCTCCCTCTGATCAATCTCGATCGTCATCTCGTCATCATTGTCCTCGTGAATCGTCGTCGATCGTCGTCGCCGATCGTCGTCGCCGTGTTCCCGGCGATTCCTCATCCGATAGACTGAAAGTGCCTTGTTCGGAGAGTGATTGCGTGATGCGGATCTCTTTGGAGCGCGGAGGATGGAACACACAAAGTGCGCGGGGGTAGGCGGTGTGTAAGTGATTCGCGAGAGTCCCCTCGAGGAGACTGTGCTGGATGCCAAGGGAAGTCCAAAGAGGGACTCGCGCCGTGTCAGAGGCACCTCTCAACGGGGTGGTCCATGGTCCATGACAAGGCGGATAGTTCCTAGAGTCACGGTATTATTTTTAAGACGCCGATACGTTTGCACTTGATCCACGATCCTTGATTAGTCCCCGGCCTCGGGATTTACGGAATTTCCCCCACCTCGTGCGAAACGCGAAATTTCTTATTCCTCTAAGTCAAGAAAGATAGTAGAGTTGGGATATTTATAACGCTTGTAGTTATTACGCAAGCGTTATATATTCACAGAACTCCAACATGGTTTTTGCCAACAAAGCGGCGCAAAACTTTGTTGAAATTTCCATTATTGCGCCGCGGCTCGCGAGACTACGTAGATTAGGACGGATGCAACGTGGCGGTTTCGCATGCCTAATTGTGTGCTCACGTGTAATTTTTATCTCTCCCATTTTCTTTGCGTTAGACGAACGAAACGCGTTGCCATTTAAAGGGAAAAGGTCGTCGATAATCGGTGGAAACGTGTTGGCCAACAGATCTCGGTGTACAGTAAAATCGTTGTTTTTTTTTTCTAATGGTTTTTTTTCTCTCTCCCCCCTCGTCTTTCTACAATATATTATATATAGAAGCGTTTCTGTCATTATGATCGGTTTTTTTTTTTAGCGAATTGTGAGAGTGCATGAGAGCTGTGCGAGAGAGCGTGTCGAATTATGTAAATAAGTCGTAGCAGGCAAGAATGTGGTGTTGCTTCTCTGACACTCCCACGTCCTGGGAGGATCCAACGAGGATGTTACTCGTGTTACTGGCGGAGAGAACCTCAGCCCTCCTAGTTTTTTTTTTTTTTTTCCTAACGCGAGTACGGCACTAAAGTAAGTTGTAATTATATCGTTGCCAATATCCGGCAATGATCGCGCTCGGAACTTTTTATATTCGCGGCAATTGGAAAGTTCATATTCACGTTCCCGCCATTCGTCACGGTCGCAGAACGAGTGTCGAGCGTTTATTTCTAGATAAAATAAACATTATTATTCGCGCGAGAGAACGAATGCACGACGCGCGCCTGATTTTCGTAGCTTTCTTCGTAACTTACGGTATTAATAGCTGCATTTTAGCGTGTCGGCTGATGCAGTCGTCAAGAAGGGACGGCGACTTTTTTTTGGAACGCGTCCCTTCCTATTCCACGCGTTGTACAATCTAAAAAAAAAAAGGGAAAGGATTGACAAGCGTTTTTTTTTTTAGACAAAATTATTCTAGGGATATCTCGACAAGCGCTCTTATTAGTTTTTATTAGACTCATTAGGATCCGTCCCTGATCCTCCGGGCATAATCGCTATTAATTACCACGGTGACAGAGAGGATCAGTGCCGCAATTATGTATAGACGTGTCCCCGACGCTTGAACAATTCCAGTTATGTGTAGCGATTGAAACCAATATAATTTCGATAAATTCGGATCTCCGCGGTCATAATCGGCGGAAAACGAACGTTTCGATAAATAAAGGGGTACCACTTCTCCGTTACCCCGCGAGTAACGTCGCGAGAACTGAACTCGTCGAGGTTCTACCGGTTTCAATCTCTCGGTTTGTATAGCGATCCTCAAAATCCGGGAACATACTTGAAACTTCTCATGCTATCAGAGCTAACACTTAACTCCACGTTTTCCCCTCGGCTTCGAGTCAAGTGCACTGTAGCTACATTTTGTAAAATAGTATACGATATACGATGGACTTGCGCGCACCGTCCCTAAACTTCATGTGATTGTAAAGGAAAAAAAACGTCACACACAACATAACACGACACAGAAACACACATACACACACCCACCCACACACACATACACACACACACACACACACACACACACATATGCACACGTACATGAGTTTATAAAGAAAACTTTGCGATTTTTATAAAGCGATCATTTAGAACGTAAGAGAAAGTCTCCTTGAAAAATCGATTCTTTTATAATTCCTCTTTCTCCTGTTCTGTCCAGCTGTCCTTGTCTTTCCTCCGGCCATTCCTTTTCTCCTTCATATCTATTACACTTCCCACTTTTAGTTTGTTTGTCTCAGTGTATCAATAATTAAAAAGATAAGGGATTTGCTTATCCCCCCTCCCCCTCCCCAGATAGCGAACGAGGACGGCAGAAAAATGCATACTTATATGTATAATGTGTGTGTGTACTTCCTAGGTAGGCACACAGCATAGATAGAAAAATATTTATTCCATGAAATAAATGGTTTTTCGACGAGCACGGAATAACATTTCATTTTTCCTCCTTTACCACTATCAAATGATTTATTCAGTTGCATATATGCTTTGTTGAAAGACAGAACAAGAAGTCAGATTAAACTTTCCATTCTAACGGCGTTTAATATCTCTGATAAAGGAATGTCTATCAAATCAGGCTACTTTGCCGTAATTTGTTAATTTATTTTGATTATTTTAATTACTTTAATCGTTATTTGATTTATTTATTCCAAAAATGTTCGATATGTATGTAAAAAGAAAGTACGTACTTGTTACTTTTGCATGTCGTACATCAAATTTATTTTTAAAGTCCGTTTCATGATAATTTTGGCAATATCGGGTACTTTCTTGCAGCAATCAATCTTCATTTTATTAAATCGTGTTCAGCGAATCATGTTCTTTTTTTTATTAATCAATACAAGAGAGAGGTTCATAGTCAGCCGATGATAAACTTTCGGGGCAAAAAACGATTATTGTTCTGAGATTTCTTTTCAGCTGCCAATTAAAAATCGGTCATGTTTTCGTCGATTTCTGGTACCCCAGGGCTAAAGAAAAATATTTTTCGTAATATATGCGCTATTAATCATCATATCATATAACTTTTCCAAATCTTCGGTGCAAAGTTCTTACCCCCAAACAACTTGCTGAGACAAATTATAGATGTTTCCTCTTTATCTTTATTAATCGGTTTATTATTGACTAAAAGATATGGTATAAATATCTTGGATAATTGAAATTATTTGGCACATCTGAAAAATGTTTGTTTACATCAGATAATAATTTTAAGTAGTTATCCCAAAAGAGTTCCCGAGTTTCATATTATTATCTAGACATTACTTAAACTTCATAAATACTTATTCCATAAATAAGTAGGTGGATTTAGAAATAGATCTTGAAGACAAAATTTATCGATATGCCTTGATAAAGTTCTTATCACATAGTTACAATATATTTTTTGTTTATAAAATTATATGTTTTTTTGACGATTTATTTCATAATAATTGGCGAGTGATTTGGCAGTAAATACAAATCTTGTAAAAAATAAAAATCGAGAGAAAATGGAAAGAAATATTAAAAAATTGTATCAAAATTTATCATTACTCATTACATTACTTATTAAAACGTTTGACACGGATTTTTGCATTATTTTAACACATTTCTTTTGATTAGCAAACTTTACGCGATCAAGAAACTCTTTGAAAGTTTTAAAATATATTGCTGCGCTATAGATAATGGGAGAAATGGAGGAAATGTATACAGCTTCCTATAAGACAAAGAAACACATTTTTGTGAATAATACTTGAAAAATAGTAAGTATGGTTATGAGTAATTTATACTTTCTTTTTATTGTATAATATATTTATAAGACAAAAAAAAAGAGAAATATAAAAGTAAATTTCTTTAAAATCTTCATTTGAAGAATAATAAATATTATCAGATGATAAAAGTGAAATATAGTAGATAACGAGATAATAATTATACAAGATAATGATTAAACGAGTAGCGTGAATATGCAGAAAATATATGCAAAGTTCATGTACGCATGTCGCTGTAATTGATAATGCCGACAATTTCGACTAAACTTTCGCGCCGTCTGTGTTATGAACGGAGATCTGTAAATATAATTATCATTTACTTATCACTAATGATTAATGATCAATGCATTATTGAAAATAGAAATTGTAAAATTTGTCATAAATGTATATTTTTATCTTTTGTACCAGATTAAAGTATATAGATAACCTGATATTTATAGACCTAATATCATAATCGACGCAAGTTTGCAAATCACGTGTCCTTAATTATCTATTACATACAGCACGATAAGATCAATTCAATCACAAACGGGCTTCTTACGAGTATCTGTTGAATTTCTTTAACGTGCCGTTTATTTCACAATTAAATTTTACTTTTATTAAACATATCCCGCTAATTCGTTTATTCGATGTATCGTTTCTTACAAAATGTTGGTGCAAAATTACTCTATGCGCGGCATGAAAATAAAGTAACGTAGGTGGTTCTAAAAACATGTTTACCGAAATTATATTTACGGATATATTTATCAATGAGACGGATATATTTTTATGCAATTACACCAGGACGAATAACATTTATTTTATACATGGAATTCTATTTTTTTATGCAATTCGTTCTTGTATAGGTCATTATAACTGTGTCATGGTTATCGCAACTTTTGTGCCAGTTGCGATAACTGAAACAATTGTAACGTGGAACTGAAGGAAGGGTTATCTTATTTGTCGCTAGTTGAAAGGGTGCCAAGGAAAAATTTATTTAAGCGAACGGCGCCGCTGCATCAATAGCAGGACGCGTTTTGTCGGGAATGTGCAAGCGACAGTCAAACAATAAATTCACCATAAAGCTCTTTACGAAACGTCGCATCTCTTAATGAATATGCGTGAAGCTCATTTAGTTCCGAAAGTTGTCTCATATATTCAATTACTCTCTTTGAAAAAATTCACATTCAAACAGAATTTCTATCTAAACTGTCATCCAAAGAAATTCGCATCAATTGCAAAGCGTTGTTTGATAGTCAAACGTAATTAACAAATTTTTAAATACGTGTTTAAAATACATTAAAAAAATAGGTATATTGTTGGTAAAGATATACGAAATAATTAAAGACACGCGAAGTAATTTAATAAAGTTTCTAAATTTCTAAATTAAAGGCGTCATATTTGAAAAAAATTAACTTGTATACTTATTGTTACTTTTTCGGCGGACCGCGGTATGTCAGTGACATGGTCCGAACTGTTCGGTGCTGTGCGACGATAATTCATGCATATAATGCCATAGTCAGATGCACGTTCTGGCAAGTCGGCCAGTTGAATTGACGGCGGAGAGAATCAACTGTTTCGCCAGACGTGCCAATTCTCGTTTTATTGTTTTTCTTCGACGGCGCGGCGCCTCGAGCCCTCGTCCTTGCCGACGGTCGGGTTAGTGCTCCCCTTTCGCCGAAACAGAAATGCGAAAATCGACATTAACCCGAAAACATCGCGGAGAATTTATTGGAACAGAAATAGTCAACGTTTCATGCCAAGAATACTCAAGACGGAATTAAATAAAAGGCAGGAAAGTGACTTTTACCGAAATTAAAAGTGACGATTAGGTAGGACGGAGATTTTCTTGATAAATTTTATTATATGTGAATGATTGGGCCACAATTTTCTTGAGAGAAGAAGATAATCAAAAATCTGTTGCTGCATTATGAAATTTTATTATGACATTTTAAATATAGAACATAACCCAGTAAACACAGAGTAACAATAATGTAACGTCAATATTATAATTTCCCACTCAACAATATAACTACAATGTAACTACAATGTAACATGTCTTGTATATAACAGTTATATTATTGAGTAGGAAATTTTAATATCGACGTTATATTACTGTTACTTTGTGTTTACTGGGAAAATATATATAAATATGTGCCGAATTATATACTGAAGAATACATGGATGTAAGAGATAATTAATAATACAGTAATAATAATAATAAATAACAAATAATATAATTAATTAGTAATATTAATTACAGCAAAGTAATAATCCAAAAAACCTTGTACCGGATTACATTTATAAGATAAGATACATCTTCATCTTCATTTTCATCCTCATTGTGTCGTTTCTCGTTACATCGTAATACGATATTATCTTTTATCATATCAAGGAAAGATTCTCTCGATCTCTCCTGATACTTCTCGGCAAAGATTTGTACTCGGGAAACGTATGACGTCTTCATCACACACGATATCCCTTTCTTTCTGTATAAACAGAGGTAAGCTGTACGTTTGCTCGCCACAATTAAGGTGCGAAGTCGTTTCTGTAATGAAAGCAGGTCGTGTATCCATTACGAGAAAAAATCATTGAGTAATCCGAGGTCGAGCTTCGCCTGCCGTCGATGGGCAACGAGATCTCGAATGCACTGGCCCCCATGGGCCAATCTACCTAAACTCGTCGACCAGACTATGCCTTAATAACCTTGCACTCTGCGAGGCGTATTGGCCGGCTCATCGGATCGGCATTTAAATTGGTGGTTTGAAATACTCTCGCCTAACTTTCCTCCTTCCACTTAAAAAACGCAAGAAACCCGGCTCGCGACAGATCAATGCGACCTGCCAGTGCGAAGCGTTGCATTAAAAAAAAAAAAAAAAATGGCAAGGTAAAATTTCTCACGTATTCGAGAGATACGTGGCTTACATTCAACATACGCGCAGATCAATAATGATCGAACTGGAGGAAATGATCGGAGTAAGAGAGTAACTACGAAGAAGCTTCGAGTAATGAAATAAGTTATTACGAAATATAAAATGATCATAAAAAGAGCGTTTAAGTGATAATACTTCTTTCCTCGCGATTCTCGACAGCGTAAAACATCTTCCGGGCACCGAGGATTTATCGCAAATATTATTAACAAACATTACGATAAATATACATCGTAGAGCGACTTATCGCGATTCTAAAATAAATTTCTACTTTTAGAAGTTACGAACTCGTTTGGACGATAAATTCTTATCAATTCTTACAGCATGTAATCCATGTCAAGTAACTTCGGATTTACTCGAAGCACAGTGGATTCGCTGTGCAACGCGATGACGGCCTTAATAATCGGCGGGGAATCCGTTCGCAGAAGCGGAGGCACAGTGGCCCTTTCCCGCGAAGCGAGCTTTCGCCATCTCGTAGGAGGCGAAAAGCGGATGTAGGCCGACATTAGGGCGCGTTTCTTACACGGCCGTTAAACGAGAATCACCTCGGGGGTGCGATGAGGGTAGGAACAATAATATTACCCGAAGCACGGGCTCTTTGACATAATTGTCATGGCGTGGTGCCGTTGGTAGTCTTTAGCCGCGTTTTACGATCCATTCAACGATCCGGCTTAACCCCCCCCCCCC
>VBVR01003240.1:0-18408 GCA_011638315.1 Tetramorium parvispinum | reverse complement strand
CGGAGCTGATGACATACGATGGAATTCTTTTTGAATTGTCTGTGCTATCTGGGAACATATTCAAATTATTTTTTTAACTTTAGAATGAATTTTTTAATCAAAAAATTTAAGTATTTTTGGTTTATATAATAATTTTTTAGAATTAAAGATGAACTTATGAAATTTGAGCATTTTTTTAAAATTAAAAGTTAAGTTTAGAAAGTAGCGGGTGTTAAAAAGTCTCTATATTAAAAAATTGGAATTTATTTTCGGATTGAAATCTTCCTAAAACGATACCGAGACATTTGATAGGGTACAGGCTCGAAGGAATTGAAGAAACATGTCCTCACAGTCAATGCTGACAGTGGAATTTTTATGAACATCATGAATAACTTGCCGACCACCAATATATATCCGGTGGACGGTACGATGTACGAACTGCGTTTACCAGTACAGTTGAATCAACGTCGATTATTCGATATACCGGGTGGTGGTTACAACCACGATCTGTGCATCAACAGTCCCAGCTGCTGGTGTTACCGTTTCCACGCTCGGTAATTTTTCAATATTTTTTAACATTAAATCTAATTTCAGTATTTTATGATATACTCTATAATGTAAGATTTTCTTTTTAAAATCAATCTACTTCGTGAATTATACGAAAAGAATTTTACATCCTACTTCTGGACGATTTTTGGAAGTTTACTCCAATCATCCTAGATTGCAAGTTTATACGGGAAATATGTTGCCACATGAATACGTTTATCCTCCTGATTTAAAAGATCATGATTGGGAAGGCTGTGAAAATGTGCAAATTAATTCCTTGAAATTGGTAAATTTTACAATTGTATTTAAGTTTCTTACTTTCAAAATAAAGTGATATAAATTTAAAAATAAAAACAATTTTAAAATCAAATAAAACATAAATTAATATTGTTAGTTTTATCAATTGACAGTTAATCAGTTGATTTCCGATTTTACTGTTCTGTTTTAAAAGAAGAACTTTTTTAGTGTCTTCACCTTCTGTTAAATTTAAAAATTTGTCTTTTTGATAAAAAAAAGGCTTGAATATATTTCTTAAGAGTTATTAAAAATATTACATTTTGATTAGACAAAGGAAATTACACATGAAAAAGCAATGGAAATTTACGGCAAAGGAGGCGTCACTTATCGTCGTCACGGCGGATTTGCTTTATCGCCTCAGAATTATTCTAATTTTAATACTGAATACTTTCCATCCTGCATACTGTATCCAGGAAAGATTTATATGCACGACATGACATACAAGTTTGGAGTACTTTCCGATGATTAAAATATTTTTCTATTTTCTATTTTCTACTTTAATTTATATCTTTCAATCTTTAATTTTTACCTTGCTCTGTACGAAGAGAATGTTTTTGAAAATAAAGAGTATAGTCAAGTACTCATAGATGGTTGTCTCCTTTTTTGAATTTTCCAATAAATGATACCAATAAATGATTGAATTGAAGCTCAGAAGACGAAAAGATTAAGAATATAAAGTCTCTGTATTATTCTTCTAGTTATTTTAAAATAATCGATCAAAAGATTACAATCTCAATAGACGATTATACTAGCATGTGATCTGAGCTTAAACACATTATTAGCTCGGTACTAAACGATTATACTAGCATGTGATCTGAGCTTAAACACATTATTAGCTGCGTACTAAACTTAATTTCAATTTATTCAGTTTATTTAAATATTAATTTATGTTATAAAACTATAAGTCTAAAAAATTGTTAGAAGCTGCAAAGTACTTTATAAAATTTCCATATAATATAATATTAATGGAAACAAATTTGGCCACACTCTTTTATATTTTAATTGACGTCGCCTCTATCTTGAGCCGTGTTCTAATATTCACTGCTAGTACTAAAAATCTATAAGGTATGTAACGTAAAATATAGATTTTTAGTATTGGCAGCGAATATTGAAACGCATTCGTTTTGGTTGATCATGTTTGTTAAAATAGGTTTTCACTTTTCTTTAAAGTTTCAGTGAAAATATTTAAATATTAGGCTTCATGAAAAGAAGTCTTGTCTGAAATGTTCACTACTCTGCAAGAGACTTCTTTTCGTGAAACTGAAAAGGTCTAGCCACATAAATAAGTCGCATAAATAATGGAGAAACCTTCCGAAATTACTTTTTACATTAATATAAATCAAGCATGACTAATCCAAAAATTAGTTACAAAGCCGCCGACAGAGATCCGATGAGCCGCAAACAAATACCGCATTTTTTATTCTTATACAAAAGAAACATTACATCAGAAAAATGCATGAATTCTTTGATGAAAATACGGATTCGAAATACAGGTCTACTGTACGTCCGACTGAACAATGAATTTATAGACCATTCATTCAAGTTTGTTATAACATTGAATTAAGAGAGAAACTTAAGGCTCTGAATTAAGTGTTGTGAAAAGAAAGGCAACAGTATTGTCACAGCAGTAGTAATTCATGACTAATGTAAAATTGCTGTTGGCGTTGCAATACCTGAGTGCATGTACGGTTTGATAATAAGAAAACAAATTCTGTATCTAGAAAAGATAGGGTACTCACGAAGAGAATTGGTATTTTAGAAAATGCTCCGAAGACTGGCGCCGTTGTTGCTTCCATCAGGTAACATCTTTGATATAATTTACACCACATCACATCACTTTCCGGTTACATCGTTGTCGGAGCCAAAGTATCATTTCTTAATTTTTAATGTTTTTCTTTATCAAAATAATCCAATTTTTCAACGACTATACATACATTCTTGAAGAAACACATTCTGACAAGAAATCGGTATGGTTGTTTACAGCGTCGTTCACTATTAGGCCTGAAAAATCCCTGGTGGAATTTTGCAGAAATTTTTCAGCGAGAGTTAACCCCCACAAACTAACAATTCGTTCCACGTTACCAGTTCCTCCTAGTAATCCCAAGAGGAAAGCCATTTGTTTGCGATTAATGGAAGTCTTGTACGTCCTTCCAAAAAAAAAATTAATCATAATCGACGGTAGACATCTATAGAAAAATTATAGAATTTTCTTTCCCTTCTAATAAACTCTATTCACATCTTTATTATACTGACATGTTCTTTAATATATTATACATAATTAAAATCTTTATTGTGATGTAGGCACGAAGTAAAAATATCATATGTAATTATCAAACGATTGTATATCAATGATATGTAATAGAAAATTCTCTTTGAGGTTTAAGCACAAGGTGTACTGATTTTGTACATGGGACCACAATCGTGCTGCATTTTGTTCCAAGTTGAAATTTATAAATATATAAAGCTATATCTTTTATATATGTGTACACGTGCGTTCGCGCTCGCTTAAAGCTATAATAATCTAGCGTTTGTACATCTCTAGTATGTTACTTCTAATCTAATTGTATTATATTTACGTAACAATTATAGGCAGTAAATTGAGAGAACATTTGTTTCTTGACGACGCACAGAGTTATTGACTTATAAATTTCTAATTATTGATTTTTCATGCATACAGCGATTGAATTAATGCCGACATAATTACCAAGATTATTTTGATAAGTATTATTGACTGTCGAAAAAAGTAAAGCATCGAATCCAAGACTGGTTGACTTTGAACAGATTTTGAATATTAGATCGGATTATGAGAAAAATATCGCTCGTAGAACTTGATCGAATACATTGGCAGTGTGGAAATAACGAAGACATCATAAGATGATTATAGTTGTAAAGAATCGCTTGTAAAATAATATATTTATTACCTGGCAGTTAAATAATTCAATTCGCACATATAAGTGAACACAAAAGGCGCTCCACTACCTTCAATCGTCGTTCTATTTCAAACGAGAAGAGAACGTTCTCCAGTACTGATCTCCTGCTTTTACGTGCCATTCTTTGTATTCGCGCGTCCCTCTCTTACATACGTTGGTGCTTTTTTAATACTTTGCCGTAGCTCAAGATAATTACGCAAAATTGACTAAGAGAAAGCATTACGCAGTGTCGGGCAGTGATCATCTCGCGCAATTCGATTATTTTGGATCCTTCCTCCGACGATTTTATTCCGTGACTAAGAGACGGACCATGAACGTTAGCGGTTTCTCCCATTCCGTCTTCATTGCTGTCGTATTTTTTGGGCGACCGTGAATAACTAAATGAAACTCGCCGGGATTTTTTAGCCGATGTCGGAAGTGCAAGGCGGAAACGCCGTGTTCTCTGACGATTTCGAAGTGTCCGTCGCTGTTGCCTCGCGTAATAGTATAGTTCACGTCCTCGCCCTGCGGATAAATGCGGTGAATGGAAAGATGCAATAATTGTGTATTTATTGCAAAAGTTTCCTATCTGGATAGTTGTGTCAAATAGTTTTGAAATCTTTAATCAGATCTTTATTAAGATGAAACGGAATTAAAACCGATAAAAATTTACGCGAAAATTACCTCGATGGCGGATTGCAACTTGATAATCCGCATACGATGTCTCGTCTGACGCAGATTGATTTTGAGCACATGCTCCGTTCCGTGATGATGTCTCTTTAACCTAGTGTTTTGACGTTTTTTCTTTATTTCGCCTCTTCTTATTCTGATCTTTCCGTTCGCCAATCTGTTTCTAGCACCCCTTCTGTGCCGTTCTTTTCCATTTATCTAATATAAAAAGGCATGTTAGAATATTGCGATAAAAAAAAGAAGCAAACACATACCTTGCATGAGAAACAGCCTTCCGTGGAAATTATCTTGTCATCAGCCGGCGGTATGTGATAAGGATCAGGATTGATTTGGAAAGTCGGCACGTTACCAATATCTTCATCGTAGCGACCTTGATGCGACGGGTTAATGGTAGATAGGCAATGTCCCTGCAATGATTTTTTCGATAAATAAATAATTCCATACTTAATAAATATTTTTCAAATACGTTTAAGATATCGAAAGTTCTCGGTATTGTATGCGAATGACTTGTGTCGAGACCTGTCCTATTCGTTGATAACCAGTCGGGCAACCGCAGATAAATCCATTGGCTCCATTAGGAGTACATCCGAAGGCGCATGGACTTCCAAAACATCCGGCACTCACCTTTACAAAGCAAATTATAAATGTAAAATAATATACAGGTGTCCGGGAAAGATTGAATCAACGCTCGTGAGCAGATAGAGCGGACTAAACCGAGTCCTTTACCATTGTTCAATTTTCGCAGTAATTAACGAGTTATTATTTGTTAAAAATCGGAAGAAGGGGTGAGACGTGAAAGCGGCAATGGCAGCACTGGGAGTGGTCTCTGCCCACATCTTGCGCATCGCGCTGTCTATCCCTTCTTCCGATTTTTAACAATAATTCGTTAACTATTGCGAATATTGCAAAATGGTATAGGATTTTTCGACTCGGTTTAGTCCGCTCTATCTGTTTACGAGCGTTGATTCAATCTTTACAGGACACCCTGTATATTTCTTAGAAATATTGTCTGTGATATCTGTTAAGAAGATGTCATGACTTTGCAATATGAGACATTTGTGACAATTGTGCCCAAAGGCAGCGAGAAAATTCTCTATACAGCAATAAACAGAGAATAGATGAAAAATGTACATACATTACTAAATTAATGGATAACGGAAGGAAAAGAAGAAGACTATTTTTTTTCTTAGAAATCTAAACGTATCCTATCATCTAACAATAAGTTATAATAACAATAGTTCATTACAAAATATTCCATTTATAAAAAAGATGTATTGGCAAGAATTTGCTGTGGTCATCCACAACAATTAACTGCTAACAAGTATAATACTTTTACCTAGATTCTAAGTATTTATCACCTGTAAGGCGCATTATTGTCATGTAACAAAAATGCTTACAGAGAAAGATGAAAAATAAGAGAAATTGTTCGGAAAGGAGTCTGAACCCTTTTACCTGTATGCATATTGCTAGATTATTATCAAACTGATATCCGTCAGGACAGCCACATTTATAACTTCCAATAGTATTAATGCAAGTATTATCTCCGCATGGCGACGTATTACATTCATTTTCGTCTATGCATTGATTATGATAAATATGTTGGACAAAACCGTCTGGGCATCCACAACGATACGTTCCCATGAGATTCTAAGTATTTCAAATTCATTAGTAACAGTATAAAATAAATCTTTTTAGTTAGGGATAACAAAGCGGATGAATAATGGTTTAATTACAACCTGACAACCGTGTTCGCAGTTTGAGTCGTCACCGCACTCGTTGTGATCTATACAGAATCGTCCAGAGTGATCTAGTTTAAATCCTCTCGGACAAATACATTGGAAACTTCCTAAGGTATTAATACATTTGCCAGGTTTTGGACAAATTCCTGGTTGATCGCATTCGTTTATATCTGAAAGATAATTGCATTATAAGAAAAATGCGGGCGCATGTAAAAGTATGAAATATTATTCAAAAGAATATTTTATAGTGCATTATTATATATATATATAAACTACTAATTTTTTAAATAACACAGTAAAGAATTAAGAAAAATAACCGTGGCACGCATCCCCTTGTTGCGTATAACCCTCTTGACAGTCGCAGGTATAGCTCCCTGGTGTGTTTATGCAATTCTGCTGACACAGGTGATTTCCGATTGTACATTCATCCAAATCTCTGCAGCTAACACCGTCGGGATTCAGGATGAAACCAGACGGACATGAACAGATGAAGCTACCCTCGGTGTTTTGGCAATTATACTTGCACGGTTTTGGCGTTAATTCGCATTCATTAATATCTGTGATTCCAATTCATCGTTGTTTATCATCACAAGTTTAATTATTTATTATAAACTTAAATGGCTGAAGAAACTCACCGATACAGTGAATGCCAGATTTATCAGCCTTGTAGCCCTTATTACAAATGCATCTGTAGGAGCCGAGCGTATTGATGCAAAGGCCATTCCTGCAGAGATCGGGGATGGTTTTGCACTCGTCGATATCTGAAAATGTACATCAATTTTCAGAGCGAAAAACAAATAGATTTTTGTCTCAGCAATCGTGTGACAATTGAATTATAGATTGAGTCAAGATAATAAGATAAATAATATCATTGCGTACCTTGCCCGTCCACGGAGAAACCTTTGTCCAGACAAAGCTCGTTATAATTATCGGAGTCTCTGGATGGACAGATCTCGCAATGCGGCCCCCAAGCCGCCCCCATGGTGCAGCAACAGTCCGCCTTCGTGACTGTGCGAAGTTCCGAGGTCCTGGCGGTGCATCTGCCGCCGATCGTTTGCAGGAAGCAATAGCCGACCCTTCGGTCTAGTCATATGGAAGTACGAGCATATTTCTGTCTTCAGAATTTCTATATCGCGGTACCTAGTATTTCTACTTATTATCTAATATCGCGTCTTTTTTTATTGCACTTCATACCGATACACGACTTCCCGTCCACGCTTTGCTCGAAACCGTCGTAGCAGAGGCACTGGTAACTCCCTTCCAAGTTAACGCAACGCCCGTGCTGGCAGAGGCCGGAGTTGATAGCGCACTCGTTGATGTCCTTGCACTCGTCTGCCATCCCTATCTTTTGGTAGCCAGGCGGACAAATGCACATGAAGGTACCGATCAAATTTTTGCACTGGAATCTGCAGTCGTTCGCCGGCGTTGCACATTCATCGACGTCTATAAATAAGAAATGTATCTTAACATGTGTCGAGCGAAATTTCTATGTCTTAGACGTCCGAATGAAATTTCTACTATTAAAAACGTACAAAATATTACATAATATAATAATATTCATATGTGCACATTTATTATTTTAATCATTTCTTTAATATTAATTATATTTGCAGAATAAATATTGTTTAAGAATTTTATATGTTTTTCTTAAGTCTACTGCTGCTGATCTCTGTGACGCATAATTTGTCGATGTCGGGTATTAGAAGAGCACATGGTCAGCAGTTATGCGTTTTTTGTAATGTAGGGTGAGTTTAACCCCACTTTTTTCTTATGCAGCTTTTTGTGCGTTTTTTACGCGATCCTTTTTACTTTTTTAAATAACGCGATTTTTTTTACGCGAAATGTATATTTACTTCATAAAAAAATTGGATGTTGTGCTATCCCAGCATTTGCTAGCAAATTGTTAACAAATTCATGTAAAAACATTCAGCAAAATGACATCAATTGTGCAAGTTAAATCAATTTTTTAGGCAGTAATACTACATCCTAAAAATTTAATTATATTTCAAAAATTTACATTTTTGTTTGATTGAATTAGTTCTTATATATTTTTAGCGCATCATTTTACTTTCGAGATTACTTTTAATCATCATCGCCATCTAGTGATAGTAATAATGAAAACTTTACATTCAAAATTCCGATGAAAACATAATCTACGTCATTTGACAGCAAATAAGTTACGTGCTGATAAAATAAATTTAGATTAAAATAAAATTTAATTTATGTATGTTTTTATGGAAATATATATTATAAAGTTTTTTAACGACCTTTCAAAATAATAATTTTTTTTATTCGACCAAATAATTCAAATTCTCAATTTATATTAATGAGAATCTAAATTAATTTGTCAATTAAAATTAATTATTTTAACTTTGTTAACAATTCATTTAGTTTTACGAAAAGAGAATTTAGTCAAACATTAGGAAATTAATAACGTTTTCTAATTACCTACGCAATGACGGCCATCTGGTGCCAGAGTGTACCCGTATGGGCAGATGCATCGGAAGGAACCCGGAGCATTATGGCATCGGAAAGCGCACTGATTGCCCAGCTCCAAGCACTCGTTCACATCTTCGCATACCTGATGAGCTCCGGGCGCGTATCCATCATTGCAAGAGCACTCAAAACCGCCGTCGATATTGCGGCACGTGCCGTTACCGCAGATATTCTGCACGGTCAGGCACTCGTTAGTATCCACACATCGCCTCCCGGTCTCGTCCAGCGTGTATCCGGTCGGGCACTCGCACCGGAATGAACCATCCGTATTGATGCATTCGCCACCGGAACAGGCATCCGGCATAAACAGGCACTCGTTCAGATCGATCCCAGTATCATCCCTTCCTGGTCCTTCCGGGCACATCCTTTTGAACTCCTCTGGAATATAAATGTGTACAATTCTCTTATTTTCTAAATTATGTAAATATAATGTAAACTTTATAAATTCTTAGTTAATTGCTAATTAATTTAGTTAGTTAATTAATAATGTAGGTTAATTTGATGTCTTTTATTGTTAGATTGCCTGAAATCGAGAATTTTTTTATTTTATGTAATAAACTTTTTTAATAAAAGAACCTTTCAATTAATTATTCTAATTTCTTCTTGAATTTTTTGGGAGTATTCTCTTTAATTGGATAATTATAATTGTTTATGCATAATTTTTTTATCTTTCAGATTACATAATTATAACGCAAACTTAAATAATTGTTAATTATATAGTTACATTATTATGGCTCATCTTTGAAAGATTTGGGCCAAGAAAATCATACGAGGGTGGTTTCTATGTTCGCAATATCGAAGTCGCCATTTTCAGGGCGAATCTTTAACAACTTATAAAATAGTAATCTCACGAAGAGAATCATAATTAATTTCTAGAGAAATATTTGTTACCGCTATTTTCGGACGGACACGGCTCGCAGTAACGACCCCAAGCCTTGCCCATCGTGCAGCAACAATGTTTCTTGGTCATTCCACCTTCTCGTGGAAAGGTACACTGGCCCCGTCTATAATTATCGTAGCATTGTTCCTCCCTCACATCGATACATTTCAACGAATTTAGTCTCTCGCTCAACTGATATCCGTCTGGGCACTCACAGATCACTGCACCCTCCGTATTGATACATCGTCCGTTCTCACAAATGTCCCTTGTCTCTAAGCACTCATCTATGTCTGCATAAATGTAAATCGCGTTTAAAAAATATCCAAAGACGCGACAAATAATTATATTATGATTTAATGTAAATTCCTACGAACCAACGCATTTCTTTCTAGTATGATCCAATTCGTATCCCAGTGGACAAGTACAAATGTAAGATCCCATTAAATTCTGACATTTCCCTGGAGACGGACATAATCCCGGTACCTGAAAAATATTAGCTTTTAGCACAAATACGTATCGATTATTTATAAATGATTATTACTAAATTATCTATGGCTTATTTGAATTAGGGTTGTTAATGTACGAGTATTAAATCTATTAGCCATCCTTTTTGGAAATTTTTTAGGAATATTTTGCAATGTCTGTCTGAATTTATACGACGTACCTCATGACACTCATCAATATCGCGACAGTGCTGACCGTCTTGCGCCAACACGTAACCGTCCGCACACTCGCAAACAAAGCCGCCGATCGTATTCCGGCATCGGCCATTTCGACACAAAAACGGCATGATTCGACATTCATTAATATCTAGAATCAATTCATTAAAAGATTGAGCACAGATATTATATTGTACTAATTAAAGAACTACAAAGTATTTCCAAGTGCAGTTACCGACTCACCCGCACAGTCGTTGTTCGGGCTGAGCTTGAATCCTTGATAGCACTGGCACTTGTAAGAACCCAAGGTGTTGATGCAAGTGCCGTTATTGCATATATTCGGATTGCGTTGGCATTCGTCGACATCGACGCAATTGTCTCTATCGCGAGTCAATGAAAATCCGGAATGACAGATGCATTGGAAACCGCCTTGCAGGTTGCTGCACGCCCCATTGCTACAGATACCCGCTCGCTCGTAACATTCATCGATGTCAACGCAATCGCGTTGACTGGGTCCAAGTTTGTAGCCAGCCGGACACTCGCATTCGAAATAGCCCTGCTGGTTGATGCACTGCGCGTTTCCGCTGCAGGGATTCGGTATCTGAGAACAATGAAGATAACAAGTTAATCAGTAGTTAATACAATTAATCAATAAAAATACTAAAAGCTGCCATTTATAATAATTCACATTAATATAATAATAATTTCACAGAAGTTAAACTAATCAACTCTACTTCTAATAAATTTCTTAATTTTTTTTAATACTAAACACGATAATAATTTTGACTCTTTTGACTTTGATCATGATCTTCTCTACATTTTATTTCATGAAATTTAACAGAATTTATCATTTGGTTTCTAAAAGATTCGTATATTGTAATAATCTTGCTTTTTTTTCTGCACGAATCAAAAGAAGTCAGGATTTTTCAATTAAAAGTCGCACCTGTTGACACTCGTTCTCGTCAATACACTGATGTGAATCTTGATCATAAATGTAGCCACGGTTGCATTGACACTCGAAACTGCCAGGGGTGTTCATGCAACGGCCGTGAGTGCACATGGTTGGCATTAGAGCGCACTCATCGATCTCTTCAGAGTGATTTGTAATTGGATTCATGATCTGTCCCGGCACCAATCCACAGAGAATCTCGTGTTCGCCTTTAAACAATGATTAATCAGTATTAATTTCTGGTATATACTAATTGTTTGATCGTTTGGATACTCACGGGTTCTTTCGCCAGGACATTTCTCGCAGAGGCTGCCCCATGCGGCTCCCATGGAACAGCAACACAGCATCTTTGTCTGCGGTTGTACCATGGGATTGAGACATTCTCCAGAATCGTAGGTAAGGTAGCAAGACTCCTTTCTCATGTCGACACACTCCTCTAAAGTGACACACAGTAATTATATCTTATGATTCTTTTCGTTAATTTCGATATAAAATTTCAAATTTTTATTACAATAATCTTCAATAATATGTTATTCCAATTATTAATTAAATATAATGATGATAAAATGAAGAAAATATAATTGAATAGTTGTTTGCATTGTACTAACTTCCTCCGGGCATCGCCATATATCCTTCAGGACACTCGCAATGATATTTCCCTTGATCGTTGATGCAGTATCCTACGCCGCATATTCGTGGATACAACGCGCACTCGTTTATGTCTGGAATAATTTTTTTATATCATTTAAATTTCCTACTATTTTAACACATAAGGACATTGCAAGCATTCTGGAACTTAAGAATTTGAGTACCTCAAAGATTTAAAATAATTCAAGATTATACGTAAAATTTTTTAAAAAGGAGCTACAGATTATACAAATTAAAATATATAATTTTTTGAATAACATATTTTTTATATTTTCGTTACCAATGCAACTGGTCTTAGAATCGTCCAGGATGAAGCCTTCGTTGCAGGAGCACATGAAACTACCGAACGTGTTGGTGCAGTGCCCATTCTGGCAGATATTCTCATGCTCTTCACACTCATTGATATCTTCGAGAATAACGGTTACGCGATTCGGTCTATACCCTGGTCCGCTGGGGCATAGCTGATCGTACTCTTTCGTGCCGATCTGCGGACACTCTTCGCAACGGTTGCCCCACGCGGTACCAATGCTGCAGCAGCACGTTGCCTTCGTCACTGACGACGACACGTCGAAGATGCACTGCGGTCGTCCGGTACCATGCTCGTAGCCGGTGAAGCAGAGCGATTCTCGTCTGTCTGCGTGATCAACGCGAAATTAGAGTGACAAGAATTTTAGGAACACGAAGAGCGCAACGGAATGAAAAAACCTACCGACGCAGGCATTCCCGGCCTCCACCAGTTCGTGATGCGGCGGGCATCTGCAGATGTACTTGCCCTGCGTGTTGATGCAGGTGCCGTATTGGCAGGACTGTGGGCTCTCGCATTCGTCCACGTCGGTGCAGTTGCCGCCGGAACCGTCGAGTTTGTAGCCCTCGTTACACTCGCAGCGGAACATGCCGAAGATGTTCTCGCAGTGACCAAAGACGCAGAGATTGCTGAACATCTCGCACTCGTCAATGTCCACGCACGCCTGCTCGTTACGCTCATCCGGATGCATGAAGCCCATTTCGCACTCGCAGCGATAAGCGCCCGGGTAGTTCAGGCAATGCCCATTCTCGCAGAGCGTGCTGTCCTCCGTGCATTCGTCGATGTCCTTGCAACTGTAGCCATCGCCACGGAAGCCAGCGTCGCACACGCACTACAAGAACAGTTTTAGCGAAACTAATTAACACCAAAATGCCTGATAACAAATCGTTAGAATCATAATACATATCGTTGAAATATTTCTTCTTGTTATTTTTTCAATCTTAAAAAATAATCAGAAATTTCTTGGCATTAAAAAACTGTAAAATACAACTTAAAACAAATATATAAAATCATAAGATATATCGTTGAAATATTTCCTCTTGTTATTTCAATTTTGAAAAATAAGCAGAAATCTTTTGCTGACACCAAGAAAACTTTAAGATATAATTTTAAATAACTCAAAGCAACTCCACCAAACATTTCAATATTAAATTTATATATTTATAAATATATAAATTTATATTAATATATTTGATAGTGGACATTTATTGCCTGTATCTGCAGGCAGATATTAATTCATAATAATTATAATTGCGAGCAATTTTGACAAAGTCCTTACGATTCAATAGAATATACCTTAAAGGAACCCTCGGTATTAATACAGTGTGCATTGGAGTCACAGCCGCCGTTGTTCGTGGAACATTCATTGATATCCCAGCACTCGATTCCGTTCCCAGTAAAGCCTTCATGGCAGGTACACACGTACGAACCCTGAGTGTTCTGGCATTCGGCGAACTCGCTACAGGAATAAGCATTCAGCCGGCATTCATCGTCGTCGGTGCACGCTGGTCCCTCCGCCGGCTTCACCGAGTATCCTTCCTCGCAGCGACAGTTGAAGGAACCGATAGTGTTGTAGCACTCACCGAATCCACATATGCGAGGTTGTGTAACGCACTCATCGACGTCTGACGAAATAACCACGTGTAAACGGCGCAACAGATGATTTCAATCGTACAATAATTAATAAATAAAATTTACCTATGCAGGATATACCGTCCCTTCCGGGCAACAAGCCGTTCGTGCAGTTGCATACGTAGCCGCCCGGTATATTCCGACATTTTCCTCCGTTGCAGATTCGTGGGTTCTCCTTGCACTCGTCAACGTCCGCGCAAGTTCGACCATCCAGGTTCAAAGCGTAGCCGGTGCTATCGCGAATAATAAATTATTATAATCTTTTTAAAATTTTAATTAGCTCAATTATGGATATATTAGAAAAGCTAGATTCATTATATAATATAGATAATAATTTTTCATGGACTAATAAGTGTTTCATAGATTAGCAAATTTAAATATTTACACAGATAATTCTGAGAAGCTTTAATCGTGTATTGAAAAAAAGATAATGATTCTTCACCGGCAGGAACAGGAGAAACTGCCCGGCGTATTCAGGCAAATGTCTTCGCAGCCGCCGTTACCAATCGCGCATTCGTTGATGTCCTCACAATGAGATCTAAGACCCGTCTGTTGATAGCCGTCGTCGCATATGCATTGATAGGTCCCCATCATATTCTCGCAGACGCCATTCGAGCATATACCGCTGGTTCTCGAACACTCGTCGATGTCCTTGCAGGACTGCTTGTCGGGTCCCAGCTCGTGTCCTGGAGGACACTGACAGTTGAAGCTCCCTTCGGTATTGATACAAATGCCACCGCGACACAATCCTGGTGTTTCTTCGCATTCGTTTATGTCTGGAATGTTTCGAAGTACATCCCAAAATTATTTTTAAATTTAACAAATATATTAAATTTTTAAATTACACTAATTAAATTTTAATTGAACTTTTAATACTGTACCCATGCAAATTTTCATAATGTCACTGCTACGATAGCCAGGATTGCAGTCGCATTGGAAATTGCCGGGCGTGTTCCTGCAAGTTCCATTACCACATACTCCGCGCATGATTTCGCACTCGTCGATGTCTGAAAAATTTAAATTGATTAACTGATTTATCTACATTCATACAAAATGTTATACCGCGATTTTGATGAAAAAGTTGATTTTAAATTGATTAAAAAATTTATTATTGAAAGATGTTGTGTATTTTAGAAACATCTTATAAAATTTTAATTGTTTTGTATTATATAAATAATCGTTAATATCTTTTTAGCCAGGACAATTTAAGTTAAGAATAGACCTAATCAAGACTTATTAGTATAAGAATGGATTCTTAATAATTATAAAGTTCAAAATTCTAAAAAGAAAGATTGTTTGGGATCCGATTTTTTTGAAAATTCTTAATTTCAAGATTTTTCAAAGAAACTACCTACCGTTGCACTTGATACCGTGTTCGTCGAGCGCGAAGCCCTGATTGCACTTGCAACTGTAGCTGCCGATCGTATTCTTGCATCTGCCGTTGAGACACATGCCCGGGAATTCGACGCATTCATTGACGTCCTGACGCTCAGTGAAGCCATCTCCACGTGGACACAACTCAGCGTGGGTCTGCGTGCCTAGTTTAGGGCACAGTTCGCACTTGTCGCTGCCCCAGGCACGGCCCACGGAACAGCAGCAGAGGCTTTTGGAGAAATGACCCTCTATGGGACTAGTGCATTGACCATGACGATAGTCCAGAAAACAAATTTCTTGCCTGGTGTCGATGCAAGTAGTGTCTGCAATCGAGATATTCAGAAAAAAATATGAAAGGTGCTTAAAATAGATTTGTAATCTACAAATAATTAAATAATTTCATACGAAAATCTTTAATTTCTCATAAGAAATTCAATAATTTTTTGTATCTTTCTGGAATTATAAATAGTTTTACT
Source organism: Tetramorium parvispinum (assembly GCA_011638315.1). Taxonomy (NCBI): domain Eukaryota; kingdom Metazoa; phylum Arthropoda; class Insecta; order Hymenoptera; family Formicidae; genus Tetramorium; species Tetramorium parvispinum. Next base: position 2,830 of record VBVR01003240.1, on the reverse strand, counting down.
TTCTGGAGCTATAAATAGTTTTTTATAATCTCTGAAGTTATAAATAGTTTTGCTTTCCAATTATATTTCTCTATAACTTTTACAATTCTTTTTTAACGAGAAGTGGATTGATATATGTATTTGTAATTATATGCAATTTGCAATTTGACATTATCAGCTTACGTGTCGAGTCCAAAGTGAGGCCAGGAGGACACTCGCAACGATACGAGCCGTCTGTATTGACGCAGGTGCCACCTCCTTTGCAAATTCCGCTGTTGAGCTCACATTCGTTAATGTCCGCGCAGCCCTTGCCGTCCACTTTAGCATATCCCTTTGAACACTCGCAAAAAGAATGGTCACAGATCTCGCAGGGACTACCCCAAGCTACCCCGACTGAGCAACAGCACTCCGAACGCAGGGTCAACTTCGGCAGGTTGTTCTCGCAGCGACCGTCTATCATTTTGGTCCAGCAGGAGCCCTTCCGATTATCTGAAATTGAAGGATCAAAATCCCGTTTATATTTATATTTATTTTATTTATACCTACGAACGAGTCGTCTCATCATTATTTGGAATTATTCGTACCCATGCAAATGTGACCGGTGTTATCGAGAATGTATCCAGGAGAACACTCGCACTCGTAGGCTCCCAGAGTGTTGATGCAAACGCCGTTGAAGCACACGTCCGGTCCCAATTCTTCGCATTCGTCCACGTCTTCGCACATTTGATTCTGTGTATTATACCTCATGCCCGTTGGACAGATGCACTGCGAGCAAAATGACGCTGTTGATAATTCATCGATATTTATGCGCCAAACAAAATAAAATTATAAGCGCAGAATAATATATTGAAACAAAATTTGGATATACAACAGAGCGTATATTAGATAATTAATAAACGAGTTTTTCAAAAACTGATCAACTTTATTTTTATTATTTTTTTATTTTAGTATTAGAGCGCATAATTAGTTTGTAGTTCCTTATCGATTTCTTCTACTTTTTATTTCATGAAGTTAATTAATTTGTTTTCTGAAAACCTTAAATGATAAATGCTTTTCTCTTTCTTCTTTGATTAATGAAAAATAAATGAATAATTACCTGGAAACTACCCGGTGTATTTCGACATTGTCCACCGCTACACAAAGAGTCCTCTAGTTCGCATTCATTAATGTCGCTGCATATTTTCCCCGTTGCATCCACTTCATATCCATTGTCGCAAATACAGCGATATGTTCCCATAAGATTTTCACATCCACCGTTGACGCAGATATTGGGATTCTGTGCGCACTCGTTGATGTCTACAATAAAAATCATATAAAAATTATTAATCGCGCGAATTAAAAACCAGAGACTGGATCTTCTAAATTTTAGGATATTAACATTACAAAAATTTGAGTGTCATTTAAACTAGCTTTTTGTGAAAATTATCACAATATTAGAGTTTTGTAAATGTAGAAGCTGATTTTTTTCATAAATTTGAGACTATCAGATTTTCAGCAAGTAAAATGTTCATCATCCATTGCCATGTTCATCTTACCATCGCCGTTGTAAGTCATTCCAGCGCCGTGCGGGCATAAGGCTTCGAACTCCGAGGTGTTCGGAAGCGGGCATGGTTGACAAGTGCTACCCCAGCCCATTGGCTGGCCTAGGATCACCGTGCAGCAGCAACAACTGGATTTTGTCACGGCAGTGGATGTTGGATTAGAGCATTGGCCATCTCTGTACTGCGAATAGCACAGATCTCTTCTCGTATCTAACCAGTGCGAAATCATCCGATAGAAATTTAGTTTTTTGTTAAACGATCAAATATTGAATTATTAAAATAAATTAGTCATACACGATAGAAAAAAATATTTATAAGTGAAATCGTAGCTTTTTTATTTTTGGATAAAATAAATATCAATCTTGTTTTGGAGAACATTTAATGTAAGACTTAATTGCAAAGTTTTCTAAAATGCCACCAAGATAAAAATAATATCTAGATTTTAATTTAAAACATTTTATTATTGGAAAAAATCTTTGATTCAAAAGCGTTTAATTATTCTGATTCTTTATCTTTTATTTTGTATATTATATTGAGATTAGAAAATAACTTGCACGAACCTAGACAGGACCGTCCGTCAGGACCCAGATTGAATCCCGGATGACACTCACACCGGAAACTGCCAGCCGTGTTGATGCAACGTCCGTTTTGGCATGGTAAATTTACACATTCGTCGATATCTTGCAGAATAAATAAACATTAAGCGATTATAAATAATTTTTTGTATTTTTTGCATTTAATTCTATCTTCAAATAATATCAATTTATTCATTTATAATATCAATTTACTATCACTAAGAAATTTAGATTATGTGGAATTGTAAAAATCTAAAACTTTATTATCAAAGTTATCAGTCGCTTAATGAAATCAATACCAATGCAGTGGCTTAGGTCGGGACCGATCCTGAAGCCGGAGTCGCACACGCATTTGAAGGAGCCTTCCATGTTGACGCACTTGCCATTCTCGCACATCCCACTGGTAGAGCATTCGTCCATATCTACACAGAACGTGTTGTCCCTTGAAGGAGTAAAGCCTGATTGACAGATACAATGATAGGATCCTGGCGTATTCTCACAGCGTCCGTTCAGACAGATCCTCGGATTTTCTACACATTCGTTGATATCTAAAAAAAGAATAGAAAATTCGGATGAATTATCGTACAATTATTCCTTACATCATTTCAGAAATATCTTCTTTTTATTTATTATTATTTTCATTTGTAGTTATTTTCTTACACACTGAGAAAAATGTTTTGCATTATGAACCAAAAGTTTGGTTGATATATACCCAAGAAAATTATTTAGTTGCTG
>VBVR01003239.1:0-18409 GCA_011638315.1 Tetramorium parvispinum | reverse complement strand
AGGGTGGCTGGCTGGCTGGCTGGCTGGCTGGCGAGCTGGCTGGCTGGCTGCCTGGCTGGCTGGCTGGCTGGCTGGTTGCACGCTCTCCTGATCGTAAAGTAGCGGTGGCGTGCTCCTGCGGATCCCGTCTACCCCCTGCCTCCTGTCGCTCTCTTCCCTCTCCCTCCCCCTCCTTCCTTCCCGCTCCGAATCTCTCGAGGGATGGAATCCTGAGGAGAGAACGTTCAGACAAGAGTATTCCCGTCCAGGAGTTCGGAGACGCCGAGAGTAATGATCCGACTGGCTGCGTGTTTTCGACTGACAGCGTTAGGGAGGGAGCGAGGGGGAGAGTAGGAAATTTCCTCGAGAACTGGCGGCAAAGCCTGAGACGGCAAAGGGGTAAAAGCTGCCGCGACACTCCTGGACTTTTCCTGAATTCTTTTGTGCAGTCACGCGGCGGATCGTGAACGCGGATGCGCTGACTAAAAATATGGATGTCACCGCGTGACAACTCGCATAATGACGAGAATATCGCAAAAAGTCTTGTGCTTTTAGTCGACATTTTATCTCGTCTCATTTTATTCTACTACATTCTATTTTAATGCATGTCCCTCTAAAACGATAGCGCGCAGAATGCTTTTGTTTCGACCGCGTTTTTGTTTGATTCTCTTAACACTATCGGGTACTACCGGTTAGATATCGCGTTGTTGGATGAAACGCCGCGCGGTAAAGCGTAAAAAAACGTGGATTCCGATTCCGCCGGCAATTATGGACTCAATTATATCGGCATACGCATGAAAAAATATCCGCGACAATTTCCCACCGCGGGATGAGAATTACATCGACGGCCGAAACGCGAGCGCGATCGTCACCGGGCTAATAATTTCGTTTACCAGAGCTTCATGAAAAATTATAACTGTTCCATCGCGCGTGTGACACCGCGTCATGAAGTTTCAATTGTATCGCGTCAAATGTATGCTCACGTTTCATCACCAATTTTATCATTTTGAGTCAATTCATTTTATCAGGAGTATACCTATTTCACGCAAGGAGAAAGAAAGAGAAGAAAAAACACTTGTATGCTGTACATATATATTCGAAATTGATAGCAATTATTTTACAATTATTTCTAATCTTAAAAGGAGACAATTACACAAATACGACTCTCATTAAAGCGAGTTAAAATAATTTTAAAATGTAAAATAATTTTGTCGAGGTGCAACTATGAAGGAACAAATAGTTTCTTATTACTTTCAAAATTATTATTCGTTTATTATGCTATAATTATAATTTAAAAAAATGTTTTATTGTCGCCATTTATTTTCTCTAAAGTCAACGTGTGCTTGAAATGCAGTCACCAAAGTTGAAGTGATTAAGAATACGGGGAACGAACGATTATACGTGTCATCGATTCGTTTCCGGGGATGAATAAATTAGCGGACGTCGAAAATCAAGCGCGTTTCAAGACGTCGCGACGCGCCCGCGCCGTGCCGCGCGCGATGCCGGGCAGGTGCTAATTTTAACCGTTTCCTTAACCCGCGTATTTATAGGCGGCCGACTCTCGCGGGACTCTTTAAAACGTCTCGCCGGTCCATTCGTCGCGGCGCGTGGAAAGCGGCCCGAATAATTTAACAGAGGACTCGGCTCTGAAACGAGGACGCGTCATCCTCCCCCTCATTACGCCCACCCCCGTGTGGATTTTCGCTCGCCCGCTCACTCACGCGCGGAGGATTGACGTATACCCGTATAGCCTAAGCCCCGTGAGTTATGCGAGGCTGACAACTTCTGACAAACAAACCTTTCCCATCGACGCCTGTTTGCTTTTCCTTCTTACCCGTACGCGCGCGTTTCTTTCCACTCTTATTATATCTTACTGAATCTGAACCTGTTTAATTGGGAAATATACTGGAATTTAATCTCAACGACAAATACGGATTAATTATGGATTCAATTCATTTGTGTTATAGATTATTCATATTTACGACTGTTTTACTTTATACTCTTTCTCGTCAGAAATGTCTGTTTATACGTACATATACATGTCGTCATTTGTAACTACCTGTTCCAGGCAGTGCATTTTACGATTCGATATTCAACTATTTCATTCGTAAAAGTGTCAATTTTATTATCATGTAATACCTAATAATTGTCACGTGTTTGACATTTTTTTACCTCCGTTTGAACTTTCTACAGCGCGTATATTTCTTTCTGAATTCTCCGCACTCGATGTGATTCTGAGATAAGTGAAAAAACTTCAATTAATTTAACAACACGATTTAATATAACTTTACAAGAACTTTCTCCGATCTTTTAAGAGATAATTCCCTTAAAACTTCTCGATACACAATAGCGTCGTTTCGTATTTTATCACTCTTGTCACTTTCGGTTTTTAGTCAAAAGGGAAGTTCTCAATTAATCGCGCGTTCCACCAATCCGCGCACGTCGAGTCGCGATCCGAGGCTTCGGCATCACGTGCGGCTTATTCGAGAGAACTCCCCCCCCTCTCACGCGCTTTCCCTTCGGAAGGGAAGTTTCTCGGTTCCATGGGGATTCCGGGACGGAGGCGCGTATGCCCTCGGGGGCTTTCGTGACCAGAACGCCGCGTCGCCTCACCCTCCCGTCGCCCATGCTGTCACCGCCACCCTCCCCGTGCCTGCGTCCGCAAACTGGCGTGACACCCCCGAAGCCACGCCGAGCTTGCAACGAGAATTTTGCCGAGGAGTTAACTGGATCCCGCGACGCCTACATTAAAGGCGAGACGATGCTACGGGAAAGCCGAACGAATTCTTATCGACAGGTCGAACGATTGAACGAGAAGCAAATCATACAACGGAAACGTCCATCTTTATTCTCTGTTTAAAACGTACTATAAAAAGGCTTTCGCCGAGTGATGAAGAAGGCTATTATTAAGAAAGTCGCATTCGCGTTTTTAGTCCTTGTCCATTTGATAAAAATCTGCATCTCTATACATTTAAATTTGCAATCTATGAAGAAATTTTGAATTATACGATTGTATAACTATACATGATTTGAATCTCTAAACGAAATTCTTTTGAAATACTCGACATATAAAATTTTTTTTATATATATCTTTTTTATTGCTTGTCTTCTGCTTTCGCGGGTGAAGATTTGTAATATGACGCAAATGTGTATATTTAAAAATTGAAAAAATCTTTATTTTATTTTTCCCACAACAAGAAAGACGGTTGTACCGTAACAGACGCTGTAAGGTGATAGTAATTATGAACTCTATACGCGTTAGCAATTTCTACACTTGTTTCGCTAAAAATATAGCTCGTGTCTCGGGAGGTTACGTGATGTTTTTAAGGTCGCCACCTAGTCGCACAAACAACGTTCGCCTCCTGCGGCGAAACGTCGACGTGCATCATGAAGTCGAGCGACGCCAGGATAGGGAGGAGGAGAAAAACCAAACAGGATTACGGCGACGTGGCCGGATGAATCTAGCTGCGGGGCATTAGAATAATCACGGAAGGTAACAGTCAGCTGTATTAATCGATACCACCGCCCCGACGGGTGTCTCATAAAAATTTCACACCGGATTGTCACGTATCGCGTTACGTGCGAAGGATACTCGACGATTAACATCGATCCATAATGATAAACTGCTGAATCATGCGTTGCTTCATCTGGATTTTCCATCGTCGTCTTCCCCCTCTCTTTTTAAAAGATTTTGTGCAAAATATTGTTGAAATTAAGATTCAGAATTTTAGTATGCTCTCCGTTTCAATAAAAATTTCTCAAGGGAAAGTGTTAAAATTTCTAACGTCCACTAAATTAGCATATTGAAAATGACGTAGATTTTATCACGGGAATAAAAACTTGCGCGAAGGATTTATCTTGCGAGCGAATAATCGTTGACAGATACCAGGCAACACGCGATAACGAAAGGAGAAATTACCGCCTGACTTATTATCCTCTTTCAGCGGCACGAATTCGCATGCGGCGCGAATTTTCGCGCGACGTTCCCGCGAGACAATTTTTAGTGATTTCGGCTTGTCCCCGCGTGCATAATGTTCGCGCTGAGACACGCCCGGAATTGTCCCTGGGGCGCGTATCTCGTTCTAGCGGCCGCCGGATATATTCCTCGAAACGTCCAAAGATCCACTCTCGGGTCTACCTACCGCACTTTCTCCCCTTTCCCAATCCCGCCCTTCTGCACGTCGCGTCCCTTCCGAGCGCCTGTAAGCGCGGAACGTTTGCGAGCGGCTGCGGAACGCCGGCAATAAATTTATCCCGGCACGCAATAATATTTGTGCCGGGCGCGGGAATATACCGGTGCCCGCCCACACCGACGCGAGGATATTCCCACGTACGTGCATACACGTGCGCAGGCGATACGTGTGCGCGGCGCGCCAACGATGGAACGAACGCGCGCGACAGCCGGGCGCGCGATAACGATAACACCGCTTGGGCACCACCGCGTGTACTCGCCCTCGAAAGCGAGCGCCCAGCACGCGCGTGCATTGTGGCATGCATCTCGTCGCTGCACGCAACGACGATTGGATACGTGTACGTGTATGCGTGTGTGGGAGGATGTGTGTTATGCACGCGTGTGTACGCGCCAATAGCGGGAGTTATTGGGGGATGGCGATTTTTTAAAAAACTATCGATATTCCTATTTATTTAAATACGCTCGGGGCGGAATCAACGAATATCGTTGAAAGGTATCGGCGCCAAGCAATACCCATAGATATCGTCGGATGGCCATGAGACTTAATTACGAATAAAAAAAAAATACTAAAAATAATGCGGTTTATTTTCGAGACACGCTGTTGGTGCATATGAAAATTGATGGTCGCTAAAAACGTGGCGGATTATTTCGCATTGCGCGAAGATATTGTACACCGGGCTCGCTCTTTGGAAATTCGCGAAATTCAGTCCATCGGAGTTTGGTTGCTGACGCGAAGTTATTTTCGAGGATCATCTGCTTCCGAGAGAGCTGGATTATCGATTGGCGGAAGAGAGCCTTGAATTTTTTACACGGGGATGCGGAAACGCGAGGCGGCCGGGACGCGCGTTCGATTTAGGGATACTTAAATTTCATAGAGTATCGATGGCACTCGTTCGCGGAGGACTCAATAATTTTCAGTGGCTTCGACGACTCGCCGGTGACCAATTTATCGATTCGTCTCGCAACGATCAGGTATCGTGGATAATATTAACGTTCTAATATCACGAACGCGATATGTGTGTCTTCATTGTATCGACGATTTTTGAATTTACACGGAGCAAACAAACGAATGTCCGCGCTCGCGGCGCATTTTCATTCCGAGTTTCAGTAGGTCGTCGCCGGACCGACCGCGAGCTAAACTGAGAACAAAAGAGTGGCGGTATAAACTGGTCGAACGAACGGATGTGCTTGGACGCGAGACGCGCGCGTTATCGCGCATTAATCGAGTGCGAGAGAACGGGCTCTCCAGCCAGGAGCCGCGCGGCCGCGGCCGGTCCGGGAGGAAAGCTCGTAAATAATGTAACGCTGCGCGACAAGCCGCCGGGAGGCTCTTTACGAAAAAGTGTTTCGTAATGCCGTGGTAAAATTTTGATCGCGTTGCGGAGAAGGATTTGCATCTGTAACAACACTTTCGTTTCCGACGCCCAGGCAGATTTTTACAAGCGCGATACAGCCAGCTTGGTTATCTAATCATAACGCAATAGCGCTCGTATTTCTCGTAGATTTTTAATATTTTTCGATCACGGAAAAGGAATTTGCGCCACCTCCCCTTGCCATCTGACGCGGTCTCGAAGAGCGTGATACCGCGTTTATTCGTTGGCACCGGCCGGACCTAATCGTACGTGAATTCCTGAGCAGCCAGGCGCGAGGGGATAGCAAAAGGAAGGCAGGGAGGGACGAGATCGCGGCGAGATCGAAACGCAGTAAATTTGGCGAACAGCCAAAGGAAACACCCGATCCTGCCCGAACGGCCGCATTTCCATCTCCTCCAAGGCGCGCGCGCGCGCGCGCGCGTGCGAGAAACGGCACGACTCTCCTCTTCTTTTTTTTCCATCCGCAACTCTTCACCACCGCGGACCGCAATTCGGATGAATGTTTAACGCGGGAGTCGTATTTAGGATACCGCCGCGCGCGCGCGGCGCTTCAATTTTCTACTCCGCGAGGAAATATCGCGATACGAGCTGCCATTTTGCAAGCGAATACGCTACCAGAATACGGGAGCACTTGAGAGGAAAATAATTCTCGTATAAATTATTAAAAATGTAATTGTTCAATGTTTCACACGTGGCGGATATAACTAATCGCGTAACAAACAGTCGTTTTGATTATCATTTGCGGGGAAAACATAGCGGCTTATACCCGCAGTAATGACTGTTTGTCGACAGCGTTGATAGCGTGCGGTTAATTCCTCGGCACGAGCTTCGCGCGCCTGGATCGTCTTTCATAAAATTCTAATACCAGCGCGCGCGTACGCGCGCTGAATTCAGGGTGGAAGCTTGACTTTTAAGGAACGCGCGCGGTCGGCCGGGTCGCGAGTTGTATATCGGGGTCTCGGAGCTTTCCTGGAGTATACCCATAAATACACGCGCATATGCGCGCACGTGAGGGGCTACCCGACCAGCTAACCGCCGCCTGCTTTCACCCTCCGACCTTTCTCCTCGCCCGTCGCCCCGCGTGTCCTCTCACCCTTTGCTCCCGACCCCGCGTCCCCGACCCCGAGAGCGCCTGATGAGTCCTCTTGCTCGAATGCAGGTGGCGAAACGGCAATTAAGCTCGCGAGAGCTACGGACCTCTTGTTTCGACTACCCTCCGGCTTCCCCTCCCGCCGCTGCCTCTCGCGCCGTTTCTCGGAGGAAACGAAACTGCCGGAAACGCCACCCGGCACCTCCGACCGCCCTCTCCTTTCAACCTAGAAAAGTTTCAGCGCGTTCAGATCTCCGGTGCACTCGAGCGCACTGATTAGCCGCAGTACTGACGCGCGAAGGATTGATCTTCTTTCTCGCTCGCGGTGAAATTCGAACACGTCGTTAATACTGATGTACCGTTAATGTGTATTAATCATACGCGAGACAATAAGAAAGCAAAAATTGTGAAAATTAGGAAAAAAATCGTATATTTTACGTTCTAATTTCTAATGCTAAAAGACATATTAGAAATTAGGTTGACAGTAAAGAGAAAGATAGAGAATCAAAGTAAAAAAAAACTATTTTTTACGAAGTAAATTGTACCACTTGTGTCCTAAATTCTGTCGAGTTTGTACTTTCACTTTTTAATTTTGATGAGATGAGAAATGCTAAAGCAAAAATAAAATTATTTGCAAAATTAAACCGAGTCCATCCAATACGTTATAAATTGCGTTTATTATGGCAATTATATTTACGATATTATTTTCCACATATTGATGATAAAAACGAATAACTTAGCTGCAGTTATAAATCCGAATGAAGCGAATGGTCACCTTATCCTACATCGTAAGTTTTTCGTCGCGACTGTGGGTCATGCAGGAAGTCGCCGACAAAGGGCACGACATCGTGCACGAGATCTCCATTAGCAGCTTCGATTAAGGGTAGAGGTAGGTGGAGGGTGAGCAGGAAGTAGAGCGGCAGGGAGGATAATTAGCTGTCCGTGCCGCTCGCTTTGCCGCGGCGTCGCGCGCTTCCGGACGCAACGTTAAAGAGTAATAAGGCGGGGGCGTGCTCGCGCTTTGAAAGGGAAGAAAGAGAAGAAGAAGAAGGAGAAAAAGGCAGAGAAGGAAGGACAAGAGGCCCGGGCGAGCAGGGAGTACGTCAAAGTTCTTCCGCGAAGCGCGGGGGCAAAGTCGGAGAAAAAAAAGGTAGAAAGCGCGGGAAGGACGAGAAGAGGACAAGGAGAAAGAAGAAGAAAAAAACGAAAGGTATCGGGAGAGGAGAGAGAGAGAGAAGGCAAGTTTGACGTCGTTGAAGACGACGAAGCCGAAGCGTCGGGTAGGAGAGAGGTGATGGAGAGAAAGAGAACCAGGGATCGAGGGAAGAAGGAAAGAGAGAGAGGGGGGAGGAAGGGGAGAGGGAAGGCGGCGAGAAGCCAAGGAGGACTCTTCGGGGACCGGAGACGACGGCGGGCAAAAAACGAGCAAAACGGAAGCGAGAGAGAACCCGACTCGAGCTCTGCCTTTGCCTTACCTTGCCCTACTCGCCTCGCCTCGCCTCTCCTCGTCACCGTCTTTGCCGCGCCTCGCACAGCGTCTCGCCTCGCCTTGTCTGTGCCTGCCAGCTCGCCACGAGACGGCAAACACGCCCGAGCTTAAGCTTCGTTCTCATGCCAGCGCGGCTGCACGCCTCCACCGTCTTCTTGGTCGTCGTCTTTTTTTTACCCTCGCTAACCTGAACCCCCCTCCCCCCCGGCCCTCCCATCGTGGCGTCTTCTCTCGCCGCTTCGGTCTCGTCTTTCGTTGCCACGCTCTCGCAAGAGAGCCATTCCGGTCTCCCGCTGCTCCTCGCCTCGACGCCGAACGCGCGTGCGAACGTATCGGCAACGATTTGACGCGATCCCATCTCTTTATAATTCTCTCACGTTGAATGTCCGAATAATCAACTACAAATTGAAATCAGTATATAATCAATATATTATCTAAATTGATCTGTATTTTCTAGCAAAATTCTTGCTCTTTCTCAACTCGCCAATTTTTCGTCAAATTTTCGTTTTGGATATTAATTCGTTCTTCGATTCTACCAAGTTACTAGCATCCGACGTTGTAATATAGCATTTGTAGCGCTTCATACACCTTGTATACAGTCTCTGTTCCAATATTTCAATATGTAATATCCTTCACCATGGGGCATGCAGTTGAACGCGTGCTCGGTAAAGGATATTATTAGGAATGATAAGTGCAGGGAGAGATTTCTGGGCCGGAAATAGATACGCGGATTCATATGTACGCATGCGGGCTATCAATTCATTTTTTTTCGCGACGTCGGCGAGATATAATGAGAGCATCGTAATAAGTCAATCGATTTCGAACATAATACTCGCTCGAATCGGCGGGTCTCGGAGTGTTATAGAATTATAGACATTGCTCAACACACTGCTGAACAATTTGTAAACTTGGCTTTTGTTTTAACATTTCTATTTCAAATATGGAAAGTACAATTTTGCAGGTATAGCTTAAAATATATTTTTTAAATTGTTCGACGCAATCTCAACTATTTTTAATAAACTGTGCATAATAAACGATATTGGAACGATGAGAAATGAATGTATTTAAATCTTTGTGCAGGATGCGAGTAGAATTAAAATCGCGCATACACGCAGGCACAACACTACCATGGACGCATATGTTATACTAAATAGGATACATTCGATTACCTCCCTGCGGGGAGAATCAAATATTCTCAAGGCGAGAGCCCAGGGGGATGCCGCGATTATACAGCTCGCTCCGCGCGCGCGGCACCATGCCGTTATCAACAATTAACAATTGCGCGGTGATCGGGGTCGCAATCGCGCATGTACGTACAATCGCGAGCCGCGGATTAATTAATGAGCGGGGCTTTTGACGTTCGACGCGCACACGCCGGGTATTGGCGGCGGCATGGCAGCGGGTTGATCCTGAGCTATCGCACGCGCGATAGGCGGCCTGACCTGGACCGCGCTGCCGTTGCGTCCCGGCGCCGAGCGTCGCGCTCTCCTCCCGTCCGCCCGGTTCGTCCGCGTAATCCGCTTCTGGCATCACGAGTTATGTGCCACACCGTCGACAGCCCTCGGCTTAAGCCCGGCGGCGCACACGCCGCGCGCGAAAACGAGAGAGAGAGAGAGAGAGAAATTCCAAAATATCGTTTCCGGTAAAACCGCGAGCGTTTGCGCGCCGCGTCCGTAATAACTCTTTTCTCACCGCGTAACACCATCTTGAAAAGCGGCCGCTCTTGTAATTGAAACTACGTCCATAATACCGCAAATTGTATTCCATTAGGAGGCAAATTAGAGCGGATAGAACGTTTTTTTTTTTCTTTAAGTTCATACTTTTAGAGGTGGCGCATGTTTATCCTAGAGAAACTTACGAGACGACCTCGACTATTTGAACGATACGCGGTCCTTTAATGTTTCGCAAGGTTAAAGTGAGATATCACATCGTTAGCAGCGGCAAGGCTTAAGGGCGAACTGACCTGTCCAAGATTACGCGTTTCCCTCTCTGAGCACGCATATACATATATCTACCGATTAGAGTTCTCGTAACTGCGCTCGAACCATCTTTGCCGAACAGCCCAGTGTCACGCTATCGCGAGAAGTGGCTGTTATATGCCTCGCGCACACACGCACGTGACACCGCCACCGGACAAAATAAGTAAGATTAGAGTAATCGCGAGGCTTGCTGGAAAACGAGATAAAAAAAAACTGAAACTATGTGCGGCACTATCTGAGAAAGTCGAAACTCTTAATACCAAGACGACAATGATCTATAAGCGTCATTCGTTACTTCTCCTTCCTAGAAATGATTTTCCGCAGCGATTATGTTAAATATTAAAATTAATGAAAATTTTAGTATGAAAAATCCAGACGAAATAGGTGTAGAATATGAAATAATACTATTCTCCGTACACTTCGAAAACATCTCCGAGAGAAAATTATCAGTTTATACTTTTAAAAACTTGTAGCACGGTAAAATTGCAAGTATCATAAACTGCCAAACGCAGTACCACGGATTTTCCCTGAAAATTCCTAGACTGTAAAAACTTTACAACTTTTAAAGACTTTACGTGGAAGAGAAACACATATTGTGCGCGATAGGAGGAGCGACGTCCATAGATCGCGCGGGGGGAAAAAAAGTGCATCTCGACATATATAATTAAGAGCTATATCGGCGTTCTAGAAACAACAGGACGCGTAACTGCGGGAGCGTCATACAATTATCTCGTTACGGACGGCGGCGTAAGAGGCAAGAAAACGATCGTAAGAAAAGTGAGCGGCTATGCGCGACATGCGAGTGGCGACGGCTTTAAATCGGACGGTACGCGTTGCACGCGCGATTAACCGGTATCGTCCCAATTGCGCTGAAAGCATCGACGCGGCGGCATCCGCCGCCGACGGTCGGCCGGCCGGCCCAGAAACGCGCCAGCCGCGTTGCACTATTATTACCACCGCACCCGGATAACCGACCGCTCGCTCGATCGTTACCTGAAACTTAGGATTAACACCTGGATCACTCGCGCGACGACGACCGGCAATCTTGCCGCGTCGACGCGTCGGACGTTGCGTGCGGACCCGATTAGAGCTGTGACGCCTATCGTTAAACGGAGGTTCCGATGCAATTACGCGATAAGCCGCGCGCGCGCGCGCGGGCGCAGGCCGCGTTTCTCAAGTGAGCGACTGAAAACGGTTATAAAGAGAGCCCCAATTATAAGCGAGGTCCCCGCGAGCGCTTCTCTTGCCAGGATTCCTTTTCTTAAACGTCTCGAAAGATGTATTCTGAGCGCGGCAGAGTTTCAAAGGAGAGGAAGAGCCGCGTCTATCGCCAAAAATTCGTCTTTCAAGATAATCATCGAGATCAGGCCCTCCTCCCTCCCTCCCTCCCTCGTTTTAAATTTATACGCCAGGGTGATACGTGATATCGCGGACCGGCGCGATAGAGCCCCGAGATTACAAATCAAAGGTCCCTCTTAATTAATAAGCGGTGCTACGTCACGTCCTCGACTCCGGCTCACGTGTGTGTCGATAAAATACGCACGCGGCACCTCCGTTTCCATTTTATCGCGCGGCGCATAAATCTCTTTTTATCCGGCCGGCAGGTACGGACGCGTCGAAACGAACGGACGGACGGAAAATTTCGGCCGCAGAGTGTTCGTGGCATTATATGGACGAGCGGGCGCGTTCTCTCCCGCTCTCCCGCTCTCCCGCTGGTCGAAAATTTCGAGAGCGCGCGCGGATCGAGGTCGCGACGTAGGTAGGTAGGTAGGTAGGTAGATAGGTAGGTAGAAAGAGGCGGAGCGCGCGGGCAGGGTAGGTAGGTAGGTTGGAGAGGCGAATGGAGGGCTCTTGGATGCATTAATCATCTCCGTACTTCGCCCGCCGCCCGCTCGCGGACTCCCTCTTCCCTGACCCTTTTCGACCCTCCGTCCCGTCCCGTCCTTTCGACCCTCTCGCTCCGTCACTCACGCTTCGCCCTCCGCTCTCCGCGTGCGCCTCTTCCACCGAACCCTTTCTCACTTTATCTCCCGCTCGCTTCTCGAATCGTGTCTACTGGGTGCCCGGCGAATACGCGTGGGGAAATCAACGGCGACACGCGAGCTGGTTCGCAATCGTGCGACAAATAGTCGAGTTTCGAGAAAGTAAATTATGCGTGGAAATCAATTAAAATATTTCCCGCGTGTTTTTATAATGTTTTTATAATTTTCCACGCGTTCGCGGAGTCGAGATGAGATTTCTATTTCGAGAGAAACGGCGAACGGAGTCACGAGAGAACGGAATTTCAGTTTTGAGATCAGTCAGATTTTGTCTCCAAGGGGAAAGACGGCGCTCCGCGGCAGGCAGAAAGCGCGAAATATATCGGAGACACCCTGTACGTATCCCCGGAGAGATGGAACACGCGCTCTGGGAGCGACGGGTGAGATAAATAAGCGACTCGACGCGCGCCAGCGACGACGTTCCGCGAGTCTACGAGACGCGGATGCCTGCGCCGCGACGCTTCGAGGTCGTCGGGCGCCGCGACGAAAGACGGGCGGCGGCGCGATCTTCTCGAGATGCGAGAGACGCGAGGCGCTTTCGACGCGCGTTAGACTTTCGTCGTCTCTCCTCGACGTAGTCGCTCGAGAGTTTCCACTAAAAAAGAGATCGATTCTAAACTTAGGAAAGTATTTTCAGCGGGTGAGAGAGAAGCCCCGGCAACTTCGGTGACTCCGCGCTGAAATATGCATAAAAATAATGAATTCGCCGGGGCGTCCCCGCGAGATGAAAAATATCAAATCGTTAGGGAAGGCCCCTACAGCGGAGTCACAGTGGATAAACATCACTGTATCACGTACCGCTCGCGTAATATTATTATGACAATTAGAATGATATTGTAACAGGATTGTGATCATTACCGTGTTACACTGTCCTGTCGTCACTAATAGCTCAAAACGAGGCGTGTAATTAAGCGCGTTAATATTGCAGTGATGTCTAGAATTTCATGTAACTCTATCAAGATTTAAACGTCATCGTCTGTCCCAATGTATAAACGATGCGATATCGATCGGGCGTTCATAATTGGAGGAAATGAATTATAATGTACACACGTACACATTTCTTCCTTTAATTTACTTAAAATTTACTAATCTCGGTCTTATTTCTTTTTACACTTCTATGAAAAATCATTAAGAGTAAAAAGAGATATTTTATCTGTAGTCTCCTTTTTTTTTCGATTTTCTACTCGCTGTATAAATTTATTTCTTGATTTTTGCCGAGTCGCCAGACTAAAAGATTCCTATTCCGTCGCGCCGAGGAAAGGATCACAACGTGCGATGCGCTCGTTTCAATTTAATTTACCGTAGCGGGCAAGACCGGATCGAGCGCGCGAGATCGATCGATCTTCGCGATCAACGCGGACGAGAATAGAGTCGAGGCCACGGAGAAGGAGGTCCGTGGAGGTAATAGAGCCGTGGAACGAGCAGACACCTCGCAATTTGGCTAATGGCCTTCCACCGGCACCTTGGGGATATAGCCGACACGGCCGTCGGCAACGCGCCGCCCAAGGAACACGGTCCCTACTACGGTCGGAGCCCTAACGAGAGGGGTGGCACGCGCTCGCTCGTTGCATCGCGCCCTCCCCCGTTTTGCCCTTCGCGCCGTCGCCACCGCCGTTTCCGATAGTTTGCCGAGCGGAAATTGCGTGCCGAATACGGCAAATATGATTGTTCCTCGCGACTACGTCACGAAGGGCGAAGCCTAAAGGTGAGGGAACGTAATAGCAATCGATCTTCGAAGGTCTCCCTTTATGGGAGGTCGAGAAAAACTAACTCAAGGTCCCGAAAATTTTTGGGAAAAATAAACACAAGGATCTTTTTCTTACATTCCTCTCTTTAAATGATAATAACGCAGAATAGCAGATATTTCAACGAGTAGTTTTTGAAAATGCCAGCAATTACGGACTCGTTGCGGCATTATAAAAAACATCCCGATAACGGGCTACGGAAACAAGAGTTTATAGCGCAATCCCGTAAACCGAATATACGAAATGTATCCATCGAATTGCCGCCGTAAACACAATTTTTGCGACACGACGAAAATTCGAAAAGCGAGCTTTCATACATCGCTCTCGCGAGACGAGCTTTTCAAAACATGATCGAACAAACAGCGACTGCATATGAAAAGCGTTCTTGCAAACGCTTCAAGAATCTCGCAGAACCAGTAATAACATATCGAGAATTAGTAATCATTATAAGTAGCTGAAATTTGTATGTACATAATTGAAATGAAATATGTATATATTATATGTACAAAGTGTTTAGTAAGATAACATAGTGCAACTGGCAAGGAAATGATTTCTTAAGAAATAATTATAGAATAGTACTTTTTTATATAAAATGAACCTTTACTTTTAAAATCTTTCCTAAAGCTTTATTTTATGAATTATCCGAAGAAGACTGTATTGTATTCAAGATCACTTTTCTTTGTTCATTGCATCTTTCGATACGTATTATCGTTTCTGCACCACGTTTTACTAAACACTCCTAAGAATACTTGTTGAAAAGCCTTTATCATTATATATGACATTAAGTATTATTATTAAATATCGAAAACCCCAAGGAGTCGGTGCCGCTTCCGTTAGATAAGCGAAATATCGTATCGATACCTCGATACCGTCTCTAGCCCAGCCGAGGCGGGGAACTGCGGTCGCGCACGTGAACGCGACCGCACGCGAGCGGCAATTATCCGGCAGCCGCCCGCACCGCGTGGTCGACAGCGATGGTGGAGAGGATGAGAGAAAGAGAGAGAGAGCGAGAGAGAAAGAGAGAGACAGAGGCAGAGTTGCTATGAGCCCGGCGGATCCCACGGGCGCGATTGCGAACCCGGGGCTAGCAGGGCGCTGTCGCCACCAGCCGACGCCCTTTTTGCCGGCACATTCGAGTCGGCGTCGGTCTCATAATTTCGGTGACCAACGGTGACCATCAGAATTCTTTGCCGTCCCCGTTAATCTGCGAAAAAAAAATCATGGCCTGGCGACAGAGAAATGAAAGAAAAATGCTGTTTGTTCTGCGGGAGAAGTGATTTCGCGATGACGTTTTAATAACGTTAAAGAGAGAAAAAGAAGAAATCCCACGTGGTATGAAACGGGCCTAAGACAAGCGTTGAAAATATCGCGGGGCGAGTTACACTAACCCCGATTCCCCCGTCTGCAAAACTTATCGTCCACGACGCAACATCGCGGCGAGACTTCGACAGATCTGTGCGATCGATCGCCATCAGTCGACCGAGAAACCGACCGAAGTAAGACCCATATACATCATAACAGTCGCATGGTATATATACGTATATATGTATAATATATATATAGGTATATCGTGCGGACACACGCCGTCATTATTTCGCGATCGATGGCCGACTATATAGCGCGAACCCGATGCGTAATTCGTGCACGGTCCGTTGTGTAGAGCCGATGCTACGGGCGATCGAATCGCGGCGCGCCTCTAAATAAGGCCGCGCGATTTATTCACGCGTCCCGTCGTGAATCGCCGGTCACTTTGATCCGTCTAGCGCGAAATCAACCTTTTTTTCGCAGTTTCTCTCTGCCGACCCGAGCGCGGTCCGTTCCGTGCCCTTGCCGACCGCAAGATCGGCGAACCGCTCCAACTCGTCGCACTCGGCTCCTGTGACCGATTTATGCGTCGTCACGCGCGTCCACCCTTCTTCGGAATCGCCCTCGCTCGCACGAGAGAGAGAGTGGAGGCCACCCTTGCGTTCTAGTCTGTCCCGATAGGGGTGGTATGTATGACTTAGAATAGAATAGGGTGGACGAACGATTTATGACGCTAGAGCCGGAGAATTCTCGGGCTTGATTATTTGTAGACGCCAATGAGAGAAAGAGAAACATTTTATACATGTGTTTAATATCTCTTCGTTCGCCTCTCTTTCGCCTTCGTATGGGTTTATTTATTAATTTTTTCACTTGCACAATATTAATAATTTATCGAATTTAATAGAAATTTAATTTTACTTTATCAATTTTAATTAAACTTTCCATTTAATTGAGATTCAAATTAACGCGAAATTTTATATCTTCTATATCTTGCTGTCTGTTCTCTGTCAAACACATATTAGTGCTCATTAGCATATAATTATGCCTCGATTAGAGATGCCGCTATTTCTCTCCATTCGTCCCGCTTCGCGGGAACCCATCCCTACGGCGCACTTCGATCCCCTGCGGAGGGGTGGCTTCCCTCGCGAGGGGTGCCCGCGCGAGGCAGGAGGGTGCGTCAACTGTTGCACGATCGCTCAAACTTTTCAGTCACAACAGGAAAGCCCGCGGCGGTGCCGACGGATCGCCACTTGCCGCGCGAAGGATGGCTCGCCGTTCCCCTATTCCCCCTCGCTGTCGCAAATTGGGAGGTTTGACAAACGAGGCGGATAAAACCGTTCACGCGTCGTCTAGAAACTCCCGTGGTATTAATAAGCAGCTCCCCGCGGGATCATTTTTCTTGCCACACTTTACCGCGGGAATCCGCGAGAATTCGTATCGCTACGAGGACGAAACTTTTACCATTAGTTTCAAATTCCGAAATTAACTAAAAAAAATATATTAAATTTATAATAATACTTGTAGTCTGTTACTTGTAAAATAGTATTAGTTACAATCAATCTGCAGTTGAATTTTTCATGATAAAAATGTTAAAAAGAACTTGTAGTTTTTTTTTTAACTACAACTGAAAATACAATATCTTTCGACTGAAGAACTGCGATTTGATATTCTCGTGGCGAAGTTATTACCGAGTCAATCGCTAATTTTTCGGAGCTATACCTCGATAATATAAATGGGTGCGGATTATCACGAGTTCCTGACAAATTAATGGCCATCGATTAATTCTCACTCAATGTGCCGTCCTCCGACGGCGTTAGGCCACAGCGTGATGGAAGGGGAAAAAAGAGAATGGGGATGTAAAAAAATCCCTGCGGATTTAATTAACATCGCGCGTTTCTCTCCCTTTCCGTCCTTCAACCCTCTGACGTGACATATATCGATCGTGCTGGAATTTATCGGAACTTTCTTGTCGAAATGCGCGAGCTAACGAAACCGCGAATAAATTTGTAAATTAATAACAAACATGTAAAAAAAGGAGTTCAAATCAATCCCGCGATTAATTTTGAAAGTCATCAAAGACCTGTGTGATTCATTGGGATCATTGGATTCGGAAAGCATGTCTTTTCTAGCAATAACAAAAAAACTTTCTTTTCCATGTGTTATATCGACCCTAGCCGTCTCCAAAGACATCCCGTAATATTTCACCACATAATAATATTTCAAAGCGGCCACGATCGGTACGCTAACGCACGAATTTTAGCTGCTTTTTGTTACAAACAGCAATCTCGTAACGTCGGAGTCGCGCGAGGAGCCGGACGGACGGGAGAGATTCGTCAAAATTTCAGCGTAGCGGGCCAGATAACAGCGGGGCCGACAAGCAAAATAAAAGACGCCCGGATATCCGACGCCGACGCGAGCACGAGCGCGCGATCCAATAGCGTTGCAATTTCATCCATCCTCCATTCCGAGAGGAAATCCTTCGGGCGAAACAAAAGCGAGCAGCGCAACCGTCGGCGAGAATTCGGTCGGGAATTCGCCGACGCGCGCGAGCACGGGGCGCGCCAGCGACATAATTCGACGAGATTTTTGTCACCCGCTTCCTCGAAATTCAAATCCTCGCCGACGAGGAAAACGATCGGGGACGCGATAATCCGCAAATGCGCGACGCGAAAAATCTCGCGCGGTTTGCATTTTTAACGCCCGGCGAGTTAGAGAGAATATCGAGAATGGGAGCGACGATTTTCGTTCCGCTGACGATTTCAACGTCCGTGACAAGTGGTATCCGAAAGTACGTCCGCGATCGCGTAATAATGTTTAACTTTGCGGAAGTTAACTTTTTTTCGCGGGACTTGTCCTTTTTCATAAATAGCGCGATGACGTGCGAGCTATATCTCCACTTAATCTCCCGGAAAAGAAAAATCGAGTTAAACCCCTTTGGTATCGAATTCTTTGTGCCATCGCTTGACCTATCCTGGCGCACATTTCACCAGCGCACACGTTACCATCCCCGCCGCGTCGCATCCTTTCATCCCGCTGTAATCCTTCCGAGGGTGGGAGAGGGCGAGCCCGCGGGCGATTAACTCGCGAAACTCGTGCGCTGGAAAAATCCGGCGGGAGAGAGAGAGCGGTGGCAACGGTGGCAAAAATTTCGTCGGAAAATTTAACCACCAACTTTTCCGGCGTGGCGTAGCATAGCATAGCACAGCACAGCACAGCAC
>VBVR01003238.1:0-18381 GCA_011638315.1 Tetramorium parvispinum | reverse complement strand
TATATATACTCTTTCTCTAACATACATATATATGCAATTTTTAAAGATAAAAATATTAAATATCATAATATAAAATATTAAATACCATAATATAAAATATCATCATGCATTCGATTTAATTGACAAGGGCAGTTCAAAATTTTTCACATCTGATTAAATGAAAACACATTATTACTGATTATATAATCTATTAATATGTGTGTATATATATATATAAATTTATATCATTTCTTAGATGAAATTCATATCATCATCTTTAGAAAAGAAAAATTTTTGATATTATCGTGCATATAAATCAAATGATGATGTTTATCACCAAACTATCTATAAAAAAAATCTTTCAATCGTTGCGATAAAAATCATTACAAAAATTATTGTAAGATTAGTGAATATAAATAATTAATTATGCTACAAAGAAAAGTAGCATAAGATTATTAAGTCGAGATATTCCGTAGGAATAAATTAGCGATGAAAGCGTATGAGTCAGGCAGTTGAGAATGCGAAATATATATATATATATATGTGTGTGTGTGTGTGTGTGTGTGTGTGTATAAAATCGTTGATGATTATATATACTATACATAATAGAAATTTAAAAAAAGCAGAATATTGTAGCTGTAGTAAATGTCGTAAATGCAGCGTGGTCTTCGTTTAGTTTTTCTCTCTGACATTCCGATAATTTCTCGGGCATTTGCATGACAGTATTTTATATATGTTTGTATATACGTATATGCACTCTCATAAACATATCCAACTATATAGGAGATAAAGAGAAATCTGAATACTAGAGTGTGTGCGTTCGTCGCATGCACTTCGCATAAAAAATTCGAAGAAAATTGGATGCTCGCACATCAGGATTTCGACAGTTTTTTTTTATCTCGCCGACAGTATTGGGAGTTTGCGCAATTTTATGCGCAATTAATAATTATATTTGTGGTCTTTAGGATGAGATATTGCTTACTCGAAAAACATTATTGCTAATATCAGTTCTAAATATATAAAATTGTACTACTAATATACTAAATCTTTTTACTCTTTATTAACAAACCTTATAAGAATTTCGAGTATTGTAATAGCATTACGATTATATTATCTCGTTCTAGAGCTAAAAATAACAGTTGGCGGATAAAATTGCAAAGCTACATAACGAAAGGAATAAAAACTGTATGAAATCCTGCAAATTGCGCTATGTGGCTCTGGCTTTTAGTTATAAAATGTACATGATTATGCGAAAAAAATGCGCATGACCTTGTAAAGCCATTTTACAGCACTCTAGCATTCGTTAAAAACTGCTGTGTAATCATCAAATATGATAATGATACCGATACGATACCGCAAATGACGTGTACGTCTCGTGAAAATGCTGTTGGAAGGACGAACAAACCGAAGTATTGTATTTTTTGTAGTATATTTTATTAACGCAAAATCTTTGATAAAATAGATATTCAGACGTTAAAAATTAATGAAAGTCAGAATTAGTTATAAAAAAATAATTCAATGACACTACTGTACATACAACAAAAAATGGCATATTAATATCAATTATATTTTATGGGTATATGTGAAATATGGAATGTATGTATAATGCAAATATATTCAGTGAGGACAAATGTGAAATTTAGAATGTTCATGATGACTACCACTCTCGATTTGCTCGTATTTCAA
The DNA here is from genome assembly GCA_011638315.1 of Tetramorium parvispinum. NCBI lineage: Eukaryota > Metazoa > Arthropoda > Insecta > Hymenoptera > Formicidae > Tetramorium > Tetramorium parvispinum. The sequence continues at coordinate 16,716 of VBVR01003238.1, read as the reverse complement.
TACAGACGTGCGATGAAAATTTATCGTTGTTTACATTCAAGCGTGTGTACTGCAAGTGCACGTACGTGATATCTTCCGGCTGGCACATCACGGGACGTATTATGGTATTTACCGCGTCGAATGAATGTAGGAGAAATACCCGAATATGTATGCAATGTTCTTGAATAACAGTGACAAATTTCAAATCAAAGGTATCTTCGATCGACTCAGGATCGATATAGCATCTCAATAAGATATAAGCATCTTCTTTATCTCTACGGTTCCTTGGGTTCCAACAATCACTTTCCTGGATTATAGTTAAATATTAAAAATTAAGATTTTATTTTCAAACAAAATCCATTCTAAACAAATTAAATAAAAACTTGATCTTTTTGAAAGTTCATTCATTGTTCATTCATTTTAAGATGGCTTTTTCATGTATTTTATTAAATATATATTTTATTTATGTAAGAAAAAAATCAATTCTTCACATCTTATGGAGATAAAGTCGAATTAAATTTGTCAATGTCACACGAGGACATTCTGCGCCCGTATATGTTACTTTTACTTTAAGGGACAATGCAGTTTAATCCCTTATTTGCCTGATTACCATTAAACATAAAAAATAGTTTGAATTCAAATATAATTCGTTTAAGAAAGATTTATCTCAATGTTTCATATAAAAGTTATCTTTAAAAAATATCTATTTAAACTCTTCATTAGAAAAAAAAAAAGTCATTTTACTTCATCTCCTTTTCATCATCATATGTTTTCGAAGCTGACAAACAATATTGACTTAGGGATGGGGGAATTAAAAGTTGGCAACGAGACATTTGATTGATGAAACTTTGAATCATCAGAATGCAAATGTGGGATTAACCCGCGGAGACACGTGCATCACGCGCGCTGCCGTGGTGTACGGTATATATTCATGAATATTACATATATATACACATGTACACGAATATTGAAACAGATATTCCGGTATTATATGCATAATGTAATATACAGTATACATCGCGGTGGATATTAATAAAATTGTCACAGTCATAACGACGGAATCATAATGGTAATAAATATAAATTCAATGATAAAAGATATAATAACGATAATAATAATAATAATAATAACAATAATAATAAAACGTGTACGTAGCGAGGAAAACGGCGAAAAAGAATTAGAGAAGAAATAAATACGTAAGAAAAATAATGAAATTGCCTAAAACTCGGCCAGGGTGGCAGGACGTTCACGGTGAGCTCCTCGTCGGAATCCTGCTGGGACCGTCCGCTCACGGTCCTGGTGACACCGATCTGGCTTTCCCCGTCGCTCTTGAACCTTTTCGGAAAGAACAGGCCAGCCAAGCAACACGATCATCAACAGTCACATTCAGCAACAGCCACGAAAGACACAAAAATCGCTCACGATAACTTTTCTGTACGTAAGTACATCTCTTCTTTTTTTTACTTTTCTCTTTACGCATACACACACACACTCACTCTCGCACGTGTCACACAGGATGTTGCATGTGCACGCGCATAAAGACTCAACAATGGTAAAACAATCTATTGATAACATAGCAATAATGAACTCGAATTCTCTTTCAAGTTCGTCTTAATAAATGCATTTACAATTTTCTCGTTAACTCTTTAATCATTATTGTTATTAATATGTTTATTTTCGCCTGTAAATTAAACGTTTTGCCAATTGTTTTGATATATTATTATGACGATTAATTAATGCACAGAATTATTTTACAATTAGATGAAGTATTTAGATGAAATTATTTGATTTCTGAAGATAACGCGCGAGAGATCTTTCGAGAGAAAACTTATACGCGCGCTACATCATGAAAGATCGCATATCGTTGTGTGCGTGCACATGCCATTTATGTGAGAGAATATGCAGAATTTTATGAGCCATCATATATCGCGTGGACAATTACATTCACTTACATCTAGTCATCACGTAGAAGAAATTTGGAATGGAAAATTGCGCTCTCTCTCTCGCATGCCTCGATAAAATTCTTTTACGATTAAGAAAACGAATCGAAGCAGACACTTTTCAACAATTTAATCATCAGTGGCAACCGGAAGTCGTCAACTACAAACTAATGCTTGCAATTGTAATCTTCTTAGCAGAAATCCATTCCGTGAAGTTGAATTCTCAATTTTAATAATTAAGGAGTGCTTTAAGAATGATCTAATGTCCTTTTCGTTTGCACAACGTGGTTCGTTCGTATCTCAATCTCCCAGAATGGATTCCTCATCATTTTTGTCCCAAGGCGGAGCAACTGACTTGTGTCGAACTTGTGCATTCGATCATATTCGATAACTAATAGATTCACCAAGTGAAGCAAACGTTTGTTTCCCTACCTCGAGAAGATCTTGCGAACCAGATGATCCTGAGCTTGATCCAACTGCGGCTCATTTTTTCTCCTTTCGGCCAACTCTTTTTCTCGACGGACGTCAGCGACTTTTCGAAAGATGAGCTGTGCACAGAAACGGAACAAACGGAAAATATCAGTGGTTAGCTTACGCATCACTGGTAATATTGTATACGTGTAATTTTCAATTTTCCAAAGCAAAAGAACCAATGTTGGTTTAAACGATACTTAACAGCCAAGCGTTTACGCGCCAGGGCGAAGATTGCATAGAAACAGCCAGTGCTGCTTTTCAGCTTTGACATATTATGGACGCGCGTCATCTCGAATGCACTCTGTGCACTGTGTGCACAGATCGGATCATCTCATCTCATCTCTCGCTTTTGCATAAAATTGCATAACTCGTCTTGCGTAACGCGCCTATTCCCTATGAGCGATTCACGTTTTACCGCGTTTCACGTTTTACGTATAGGTACATCGTCCCTCTTCGCTTTCTACGTCGCATTATGCGACAAATATTCTCTCACGATCAGTCGGATAGTCTTCAAAATTCAGCCCCTTTCCGCCGTTTTTCGGCTGTTTCAAGTTAGGCACCGCGCAAGAAAGATATTTCAACGCGTAAACAATGAATACGCAATTAGCGCCGGCCGGCTTAATTTCCGCTTTTTTCTTCTCTTGCTTCTCACGTGACTACCAGTTACTCGAAATCATTTTTACAAACGTTATTACTGCACCTGCATTGAATGTACATGAACGTGTAATTTTTTTTTTTCCTTTCGTTTGTTGCGCTTATTAGAAATGTGTAGTTTTTCTTTTTTACTTGAAAAAAAAGTTCTCTCTCTCTCTCTGTTATCGAGATTTTGTCGCGAGAGATTCGCTATTAGGCCACTGCTTCACAACCCATTCGCGTTATCGAAAGAGAGACTGATACGAGCTATTTCACCGAAAGTTTTTGTTGCAAAGGTCGGTGGCGCAGGCGTAATGAGGGAAGTCGATAGGGTTCGAGGAGAGGTGCGCACTCGTATCAGCGAGCCGCACATAACCTCCAAATCTTCTGGTGAGCGGGTCCGGGTCGATCGCGCGACGGCGACACGAAAAGGTGGTTCAGGGTGGTGTCTTCCCTTGCGCCCTCGACATATACTGTACAGAGCGAACGGGTGAAAGACGAAAGGGTATATGGAAAGGTTCGTCGAGTACACAATCTTATCTTATATTGAGCGTAACATGATAAAGTATCGTACGATTTCAAAGTACATAGTCGAATGTATAGCATGCCCTGTGCAAATTCTACGGTGCGGAAAAAAAAGAAAACGCAAGAAGAGATTTGATTATTTTTTTCTCCTACGTAACATGACAGTAGCAGTTGTGGGCTTTAATGTGGATAATATGTTAATATTTCAGCTGTTCGATCAATCAACAATCCCTATATAAAATTACTTTTATTACCCTCGAGAGAAACAATTGTACAATTTTACACTCTAAAGTCATAAGATGAAATTGTACGTTTAGAAAATCATTTGATTAGTAAAAATAATGGAAGCTGTACGTTCGAACGCAGCAATTATTACGTGACATTGTAATAATTGATAATGCACGTGTTTCAGATGGGTCATGGGTCAAGCCGTTCTGCTTCGTCGGCAAACATCCTTTCTACGGAGGAATTGACCCTAGTGGAGAACCTTTTTAAATCCATGTCCCGCAGCTCAGGTTCCATCAAACGCGAGGACATATTCAAGCATTGGTCGATACATTTGGATGATCCGTTATTACAGTTTGTAGTGCGATTTCTCTGTCACGATCCAGGAAAGAAGGTTTCGGCCATTAACGGGGAGAACTTTGGTCGGCTCTACGTCTTCGCCGTCCGCGGTAACCCCGAGGAACGCACCAATCTGATCTTTGATGGTTTCTCGGAGGAAGAGCAGAAATATGAAATACCGACCACTTCGTTCCTTCAGTATATTCAAGCAACGATTAATTCTTACTTACGACTACAAAAGAACTCTTGCAACGCGCATTATCTTACTTGGAGTAGCATCGGCTGCACTGTCAACATCAGGCGCATAGGGATGCGTTCTCGCACCCTCTGCGAGGACCTGCTCAAGTATGGGGATGTGTTGACCGTCGATCAAGTGGAAAATTGGTTCGTGACAGCTACCACATTTAAGAATATTCAATCGCACGTTTTCCAATATCTCTATCTAGTCTCTCAAAAGAAGGGTAGCGATAAGAATACGGGGGCGCGGATAAATGATCTGAATCTTCTGCCTTTATGCAAGGGTTTGGAAAATATACCGCACTTTCCGAGCATATTAGGTTTAGGAGACGTTCTCTTCCTAAATTTGAGTCTGCCACACGAGTTACGTGACGAATGGCGATTTCTCTTTTCGAGTCAGGTGCACGGCGAATCGTTTTCAACTATGTTAGGCAGGATCGTGATGCAGGGCGCTACGATCATCATACTTCAAGATATGGACGACCATGTGTTCGGCGGTTTTGCCTCGGATAGCTGGAAGTTAGGACCGAATTTCATAGGAAATCAAACATCTTTCCTATTCAAGCTCGAGCCGGAAATATTGACATTTTCATCGACGAATTACAACAATCATTACCAGTATCTCAATCTCCATCAGCAAACAATGCCTAACGGCCTGCTTATGGGGGGGCAGCTTAATTATCCCGGCCTCTGGTTGGATTGCGAATATGGCACCGGCAAATCGAGCTTGTCGTGTACGACTTTTCAAAATTATGTACAGCTTAGCGGTAAGGAAGATTTCAAAATCAAACATTGCGAGGTTTGGGGAGTCGGTCCAATGCCGGACGCGGAAGAGGACGTGCGCGAAATGAAGTCTGTGCTGGATCAAGACCCAACGTCCAAGGTCATGCTAGAATTGTCCGGTCGTAAGTTACACAGTGAGGGACTTCGCGAGGATCAACAGTAATTGTGATAAATAGAGATTTTTATGAAAACTCGAGCAGAGAGAGAGAGAGAGAGAGAAAGGGAGAGCGAAAGAGAATGCTAGTTGTAAAGATATTTGCAGATATTTAAGATTGATCAATTGATTTTGCACAGAATAAAATCTATATGAATATTGTTATCGATTCTGATAGTTGTAATGGGATATATGCGGGTATAAGAAACGTATTTAAAAAAAAAACTCATAATTATATAGTAAGTTTTACTATGATATGAAAGAGTCCTCCCGTTTTACATGAGTGCGTATTTTTAAAGTTGAAACGAATTCACGTGATAGCGACGCGAGAAACAATTGAAACGCATTAACAGAAACGAATTACATTACGAAAATTGTTGGAATTTGAGTGAAAATGTTTTTCTTGTCTGTTTGTATGAATGAATTCCGTGTACATTTTTTACAGACTTGTGTGAGGCTATTTATTTGTAATTATTTATCTAACTATATTATTAGGACTTTTGTCCCCTTTTATAACGGCCTGACGTCTCTCGATTCGCGATTGTTTCCTCGATCATTCGATCATACTTGTGCAATTTTATTATGTCGTGTATACGTGTATTTATTCAGTGCTATGATATTAAAGAATGCCGATTGTTGGCCTGAATGCCTATTGTCTAGTGCCTGACGAGTCGTTATAATTGTTAATTTATCACTTTTTCTGCGTATGTTCATTATTCATAAACGAATAACCGTGTGCCATGCAAATTGCGTTTGTTAACTAAGACTGTATAATCATCGTGTAAAGAATAAAAAAGGAAACATGCAAACACTCTGATTGTTTGCTAATTATAAAGTCAAAGAAAATCGCCGCGTTAGTGTAAGGTCTATTAAAAGTTCAATAAACTATTAAAATCGATATTTTGTCATGTTTGATTCCCCACGTCTTTTCTATCAATTTGCAATATATTTATAACTTTTGCGAAAGGACTTAATCTTTTTTTTTTTCTTCATTTTGAGAGACTCACCCGATGACTCAAGTTGTAAGTTAGGATCAGGTTCCTGGCGAAGGAGTTTGCAAAGGCTTGATAAAAGTCCAACACTTCCAACAGCCGATCTCGTTTGATTGTATGCAAATCGCAGTAGGTAAGCGCTCTAACGTTCGCTGCGCTCTGGCCGATTGTTGGATTCGTCCAAAAGCTGTCACCGAAAACGTCACCTTTCCCCAGTATTGCCACTACCTCGTCATCCTGTATGACCTCAAGGCTGCCAGTCACGATAAAGCACAGAGAATCGATGGATTCTCCTGTGTGATACAATAGATCGCCGGGTGCGCTGTGCGACATCGTGAAATGCATCGCCAAGGCACGCAGACATCCATCGGACGCTAATCTGAATAAATAAACGCATAACATAACGAATTAAAATTATATTTTTATATATTATATGTTTAATATTATTTAATATTATTTAACTTTAAAAATTAAATCATTTAAAAGTATAAAAAGCTTCGATATATCATAGACTTTACCTGAAGGCAGGATGTTCATTGAAGACCTTCCGGTTAAGATGCACGCAAATGTCGGCCTTCATGTCTTTGGGGCAGTAGTTGAGAACTTTATCCGTATCTAAGCCCTTGGTCATCGCCCATGTGCTGACGACATAATCCATGACACGCTCGCTAAGAGCTTTCGGCACTTCATGCAGCTTCATAAATTCCCTTACGTTGTTCAACATATCGTGATACTTGGCGGTAGCGGACGTCATTTGTTGGATGATGGTGGTGACATGACCGAAGATTGTAGCGTACAATAAGGCTGATCGAGGGAGGGAGAGAAAGAAAGAAAGAAAGAGAGAGAGAGAGAGAGAGAAAAATTTATTTTGGGCAAAATATTTGCAAGTATTTTTCGTTTAGTTTTATATTAAATGCGGACGATTGAGATATCCTTTCTATATTGGCCGCGATTTACCGATATTTAATTTAGATTTAGATTTGAAATAATATTGATATCCGTACCAGCGATGATCATCATGCAGATGGTGAAAATTTTCTCGTTGTCGGTTTCGGCTGCAACGTTCCCAAAGCCCACCGAGGTCATGCAAGTCATCGTGAAATAAAGAGCGGTGACATACATCGTGCGTCGTGATGGACCAGCTATTAGTTCGGGTGCGGTGCTGGCATTGGTCCACAAGTAGCTATACGGTGACTGGGTAACATTGGCCAACTTCCATAGCCACGAGTATTGCACCCCATTGTCGGCATCCGATCTCCCTATCGAATACCTTCAACGCGAGGAGATAATTCTTACAAGACTATATCGAATTCATTGCACGGGATATTGATACGATATCGAGAGATTACATTTGGATGCGAGGTACCACGCCGTTTCTCTTACGAGTGCGTAAAGTTAAACTCAAGGTTTTTCATTTCATACATTTCATACATCATTAAATGCTTCCAAAATTTTCGCTTAACTTTAACTTGAGCATATGTGATCCTTGTGTTTCTATGTGTTTCTGTATAATGTTGTACGTTGTAATGCTTGTATTACGCGGCATATCCAATTCGGTCGCGGAGAAGTGTGTGTTACCTTGAATACGTGTGTGTACGCAAATCACCTTAATATGACGTACCAGATACAGGCTAGCCAGTGAGCAACCAACATGTAGAAACAGAGCAGAAGAATGAGCATTGCGGCACTATACTCCAGATAACGATCTAATTTGCGTACGACTCTACCAAGTCGCAGCAGCCGTACCACCTTCAGAGCCGAGAACAAGCTACCTATCCCGTCCTCATCATGGTCAAAGGCATTAAATACATCGTACGGTAGACAGCTTAGTAGATCTATGAGGAACCAAGACTTCAAATAGTTCATTCTGATTACCTGAAAGTGTTGAACACGTTATGAAGAGCCAATTTATTATTAATATGACAGAGCAAATGATGATTATTATTATTATTATTATATATATACATATACATATCAACTATTAGCGTGAGCAAATTATTTTATAAAACTGCTTAGAAAGAAATTTTGATAAAGTTAAAGTTACCTTCGGATCAGATACCACTTCACCACCAGCACCAACAAACGTTGTGTGAAAATTTAATATAATATCGATGAAAAATATCACGTCAACAATACTGTCTACAACTAATAGGGAGACGTCCTCGCTAGTCTTATTCTTAAACGCGACGTTGTACGGCACCATTATGGCTGTGTAAAAAGTCAAACACAAAATGATCCAGTCCCAAATTGCCTTAAATGCACAGTAATGTAATAAAATATGTGGCGGTGTTTTCGGCGCTTCTTGTCTGTATTGTGGCATAACATCGCCGCTTAGGGATATCATCTGAAAGAAAAACGTAATATTGAAATGTGACACACGAAGAGAATTCTTTTCGTGCGAAGGATAATTACTGCTAATTAAGTCATGATAATGATTCGTTTACATATACGTGTCAAAATTTACACATTTATTACACAGATTTATATTTTATATTTCTTCATAAATTTTACTTGTACTGACAGACATATATATATATCATAAATAAATCATTATTAAAATGAACAAATTATTTTTATCGCTTACATATCGATTTCTTATCCATCTATCTGATATCTCTTTCTTACACCGAGTCTGGCTCCATTAACTTTTCACACTCCAAAGAGCTTTCGAATGTAAATAAGCTTTCTAGGTTGATTTTGAAGAGAAATTCATGCAGATGTGTTCTCAGCTTTCCATTTTCCGACAAAGTCGGCGTATTGAAAATACATTTCCGTTTCATCGATTTATAAATGGGACTTTGTATAAGTTGACTACTACAGCTATCATTATCCATTATCCATTATACTGACTGTGTTTTCAAATGATCCAATAATTTCTGCACTTTAGAAAACCACGAAAAGAAAAGAGATATCGAGATATATATTTTAAAGATAAATATTTGAAAGAACAGACAATTATTCCAACGTTAATAGAATCGTAATGTATAAAAATGTTATAAAATATAAAATTTTATATGTACAAAGACAAAGATTTTTAGTTTTGATGGGATTATGAAACATTAGTGACTTACATGACCCAGATGCGATTGTTTGGTGGTGGTAGTCGGTACAGTTGTGTCTTTCAAAGCCGGCACATGGGAGCTGAACTGAGAAACTAGAACCGATCTCGATCTGGTAACTGATCTGGCGAGTTTGGCGAACTTGGAGAGACCGCCTTTGCTGTCGTCCGTTTCGATGGGCTGCTTCAGGGCGGTGATGTCTCGAAATGTCAGCAGGAATAAGACCACGAGGTCTCGTTCGTTTTTGATGGGCGCTATTTGCAATAGCAGCCATAATGGTGTCTCTATAGATCGTAAAAAATAAAGGAAATAATCCTGATCCATCATCAACGTATAAAAAGGGAAACTAATCTAATATTTAATTTATATATTCTTTCAAGCACTATCAGTCGCAGGAAGATTACAAATTTCATATTTCTAATAGAGACTATAGTGAATCAGCGAGTCAGCTAGTCGTCAATTCAGCTGCTGGAATCTAAAAGAATTTACGCTACGTGTGTCAGAAAATAGACTCGAATAAGAATGCTATATACAGTAATAAAAATGCAAAAGAACAAAATTACCATAAATAGGAAAGCTAATCATACTATTGTTCTACAAATAAGACGAATTTTTAAAGATAAGATTTAATTTAATAAAATCAACATACAATTAATGTAATGAGAGAAATGTCAAAATAAAATATTTTAAAGATACATATATATATATATATATATATAGAGAGAGAGAGAGAGAATGAGAGATGAAATCAGATGTTTTATTGCAAAAAGAACTAAAAATTATTTCTCGATATAATTCTCCCTCAAATAACACAAATAAAATATAAAATTTTACAACATTTGCCCATACATTATTGCGTTACTTTAATTAAATTATTTAGGCATAATATACTGTCTAACATTAAATCTCCAAGTTGATCCTTAATCTTTGTAACGCGATGATATTTCACCAACCCAAGTGACAGGTCGTATTGCGCACTAAATTATTGTAACACTAGTCACATTTGTCCACAATGTCACATATTCGACATGCAGGATCGAAGCTGTGTGCGAGTTCAGGCCAATGGAATCCAATTAGAGGGATTCGCTTATAATATTTAGTAGCGTAAAGCATGCGAGCATGCGAATAAATAACAGTAATGAGTAAAATTTAATTAAGGTACTCTAACGAGAAGAAAAGAGTGATGTATAGCTTGAATACTATATAAAGAGAGATACGTTAATAAAAAAAAATATTATTGTATGTGTGTTGAAATACGTTTTTAATGTAAAAAAATGTCTAATACAAATGAATAGAAAAATTAATTCTGACATTTTTCTTGGATATCTTTGTCATTCCTTGATGGAATACACAGTCTCGAGAATATCTCATTCTAATTTAACTTTCTTGTTCCTTTATCGTACATTAGCAAAAAATACAGGAATTTAAAGTAACGCAATACAGATGAAATTTTCGGCCCAAGAGAATAATATATAAATGTTCAGTAATATTTTGTATCTACCTACGTGGATATTTAGCAACAACTGGCTTAATTAAGCAACCTTGTAAGCCTGTCGAGCGACGGTGGTATACAAGCTACATATGAGAAGCATCGACAACGTACATCGACAATGGAAATATCGACGACCATGTTTCCGAGGAATAATAAAAAAGTCTAAGTCACCGCTGTGCGAGTAACTATGGCTTCAAATCAGCTCTAAGTGAAAGCGAAGTGGAAGAGATTGCATAATTAATCGAAATAATTGTGATAAGAGAGCTTAGCACCGAAATACCTGTCAATGATAAATCTAGCAATTTTTATAAAATTTAATAGTACTAATAATAATTTATTAAAGGAAACGTATTAAAAATATCCTGTTAAGAGTGATCAGTTGTGTAAAATATCGAGATGACACATTTATCGCAGAATACCAAAATTATCTTGATTACTTCGATATATTAAACCTTACGCGAATGCCAATCATACGCTTGAATATAAATGGCGTAATTATATGGCAACATGCGTTATGTTGTTACAGAGCATATTATGCATTACTACGTACAAAACAAATGAAAACAGTATCATAGGATATATGTGGAATATCAGAACATATGAAATTTGCTAATGAGAAAAAGAAATAACCAGTCCGTTCAATCGATTGAAATGTTTCGGTTTCATTATTAATAAGTATTAATATGTGATAATTGAATTGAATTGAATATGTGATTGTAGAATTTAAATTCGTATAATTTAGGAAACATTAACGAAATACTTACAAATAAGATTTTATTGTTCGATAATGCGTCGATAATATAATAAATCAAATTTATTCTTTAAATTTGAAATTTTTAATACACCAATATACTAATGATTCAATCATTCAAGTAGATAAGAAAGTAAAGAAATTTATATTATGTGTGTTATGCGAATGTGATAGTACCGAGGAATGCTGTTAAAGTCAGACAAATTGATTAAAATCGAGACTTCTTTTACGACAATATATTATACGTGCATAATTATGTGTTATTAGAAAGAGAATGAAATGTGAATAAAACTTAAATTTAAATCCAAGAGAAGAATCTTTGTTTCCCGTGATATGACGGCACAGTTAATTAATTCGTCTTTTAGCATTTATCCCTATATATGGATTAATCAACCTTGCAAGTTGATCATTAATCCTCAAGGTGATTCTTCTCGTCTCTTTTTCAAGGGAAAAATGAGCGTCATCACATTTATCTCCGCGTCCCTTCCGACGATAAGGACCGTCGAGCGTGGTTTTCCGACAAAAAGGTACTTAGACTCGCCAAATGAGCGACGCAAAAATAATGTTTGTGATCTATTTTTAAAACTATCGGCAAATGGTGCTATAGCGAGGCGATAATCTTTCCGTTCTAGCTCCGATTGCGAAGAGAATGTGGCTATTTTCCATAATGTAAAAGTTCTAAATAGAAAATTTTAGAAAAAAACCCGAGACAGCTGCGAAATACTAACGATGATTTTAATAAATCTCAAATATTTCATCTTTCTTGTCGGTACTAATACAAATAAACAAAGTTCAGTGTGATGGTGGTTTAATTTGTTTTTTTTTTCCAAAAAGTTGCTGAAATCAGAGATTCAGAATCAATTTAATTAGTTTAAATTTCAATGCTAATTTAAGCTTATCGATGTGGTAAATATATACAATATCCTTTGCATAGCTTTTAAATTCGTGGGTGACTTACTGGTAGTATTTGAGAGCACGCTTTTGTGAATCTGTGCTAGACATACCTCTTGGGCTACCTTTAAACAGAACGATCTTTCGTTATTACGCTTAATACGTGCATTGAGGGGAGGAGCGCTTCCTTTTGTCTTCAAAAGTTTTCAAAATGAAATAACACGCGAATATTAGAGCGAGATGATGCGACCCGATTGTAGAACAACCAGCGAAACGCGAAACCTATCGGTCATATATGCACTATGCAGATAGTTACGTTTCGATATTCCACCAAATATTGTACATGTACATTGATACATCTCGTGCCTCGGGGCGTTTTCGCATAACGGGAACAGACGGTTTCATTTATTATTAAGAATTGTTGTTACAAATATTGTAACTGTATAATAAAATGTATGCTTTCATAATGAGCTTTACCAATTTACAATCAGTTATTAAATGAAAATTGCTATAGTGAAAACGTTTCTCTGTGCAAAACATATATGTATGTATACATACATACATATATTCTTATTGCATCCTTATGATTTTTTTAAGTACAAAATATATACGTATATGTAAGTCAGTAAAATAAATTTTTATGATTTAATTTAAAAATAAATATTATATTTTAAATTTAATTTAATTTAAATATTATATTCCATCGATACTGCACACATATTTTTACTAATTTGACAGTGCAGTAAGACAAGTGCCAAATGTTAATAGAAAACTTGATTGAAAAATCAAATCAATTTTTAAAACAAATTAAAATTCTTATTTTCTTACATTTTAAGAGAAAGTAACGCAACTGTTTTTCTTTTTGCTTGCTTATCGCTGAAGAACAGGCCGTAAATTGCGCGTTTTCAGTGTTCGATTACACATCCCAATTAATGCAACGGTGCTGTTACGCTGGCAAAACGTCAGTTCCTCTACGCTAAGCGGTGGCGTTTTGTTTTCCATTAAATATATAGACCCGGCTGATTGCCGGGTACCTCTAACGTTTCCGCACCGTGCACAATACATAAAGTGCACGGTGGCGCAATAGGAAACTAGATGCCGACCCGATAAACACGCGCATGCAAATTTCGTGCAATAACTCCCTGGCCGAGATTCCGCGCGCGTGTAGTTTTTCGCGCTCCCTTCCCAACCACCTTTTTGCACGGCTATCCAATTACCCTGCGTGATAAACGCACGAAGAAAAACGTACTCGCCACCGAGAGGATTTAGCGAAAATCGAAACTTGCATCCCCTTGTAACAATCCTACACGAATAATTTGTCCAGTTTGGCTAAACCGAGAGCGAATAATTTTATCTTCTTGAATCGTTTTATGCTGTAATAAAAAGTGTGTCCAGAAAGTTTACGATTTCTTTACTTGAAACCGGCTTTAAAACGCGCGAAATGAACAAGGGATCGATGTGATTTTAGATCGAAAGGATCTTATTATAAAATAAAATTTTGCATCTCCGAACGTTCGTTCCGATTGTTCTCCCTCTCTGCACATTAAACATTGAGAACGCTACGTCAAGACCATCGATACTCGTAAAAAGCCGAACGAACATCACATTTAAGCTTAAGTGCTAAGGCATGCGAAATTTGTAAGGATAATGACTCACTGGTCTTCTTGTACAACAGGATCTCGAACTGATCGTGAATCTGACCCTCGAGACATTCCTCGATCCTGGCGATTGTTTCCTTGTCCGTTAGTTCCCCGTACATAAATCCACAACGACATGACTTTTGCATTACCTGGAAAAGACAAAGGAGACATGTAAAGTAATTGATGCAACTCATTTTTTCACTTACAGAACATTGTGTATGTACATACATACATACATACATACATATATCTATAAAATAACGCACATCGTTAATATAGATAACTAATTGTAAAATGGATAGATGAGACGATAAATGAGCGACACGATTGCAGATGGTAAAAAATCAATCAATGAGCTTTATAATTAGAACAGTCTGCCCTAAATAAGTATTTCACGCTTGTTTGATCATATTAATAAAGAGTGTATCGTGAGTTGTAATCCAATAGTCTAAAATTTCGAAGCATTAATCTACGTACAGAAATAGAATATCTATCTGTGTTTGAAACTTCTCCACGTAATATTATCGCACTTGGACATAATTTACGTGAAACGCTGTAAAAATAGGTCAGTCAAAAATTTAATACAAGATAGATTATAAAGTGGAAATAAAGAGGATCGCGTCATTTTCAATCGAATCAATTCCACAGGTAGTTACTTTTCTAATCGATAACATCATTGTATTTAAAATTCAAATTTGTGTAGGTGTGAAGGAAAAATTATGTAATGTATAATGCGGTACTTTCAACTGCACATTAAATGCTGTAAATAAACAGAAGTCATTGTGAATAAAGCGTTTCTTTAAATAGCGATCTCGTGGATCGATAATATCGATAAAAGTTGACCCGATACGTTATCAAATGCCGACGAAAGCGAGAAACAGCTTGTGCCATTCGTGCAGGATATCGAGCATAAGTGATATCGTGTTTTTCGACCTCGAAAAGATTTATTAATCCCGTAGAGCTGACCTTTAAATCCCACGGTTCACAAACGCAACAGGAACGAACGAACGAACGAACGAACGAACTTCTCGGTCTCGATATCAGATCTGTCACTCGCTATATTTTTTTTTTAATTAGACACGCAATCTTGCAAAAAGAATGGCACTTGGACAAACAATATCCGCTTAACATATAAAGGAAGAAACTTTTAATGGAACTAGATAGAAAACTTTTGCGATTTATTCGCGCGCCATCAACTTCATCAATAAACTGAAACACTCTCTCTTTCTCTCTCTTACACAGACACGCGCGCGCGCGCGCACACACGTATGCATATTAAAGAGATTTATTTTAAGCACTATCGAAATATATTTTGCCCGTATCTGCCGTTTAAACATTTGTAGTATGCAGATGTACAATAAAACGGCATGGAACAGCGCATATTTCCTGTACGCAACAACGAATCCATTGTGTTAGTTCCACTTTTTCATACAATAAAAAAAGATGTACTTTTAAAAATGGACAAGCAGAAAAACACGGACGTAATATTGTTGACGGACGTGAATACAGAGGCACGATTTTTACTCGGGGAGGAAAACTTGGGGATTTTCCAAACGAAGAAAAGAATTTTACGACTGCATGATTATATATTAACCCGATTATGTCTTTGAGGCTGCTAAAAGCAATAGAATTAAAGACGTAATTTTCCTTAATAATATTGCGGCTACGTAGGCACAATTGAGACAGCTAACAAGCGAAAGCATCATAAATGCAACGGATTTTTATTCAAGTTGCCAAGCAGAATTATTACTTCTGAAAAGAACCGACAATCACTACAAAAAGAATTTATGACCTTCAGTTAACCCAACGAATATTTTGCATTTATACGTCTGCTTTTATCTTTAATGTAAAATAATAATATGATTTACAATATGACGTATACGTTGCAAAATACGAACGAGATCGAGAATGCGCGGTGATGCGCGGCTTCGCCGCCGTCTCATCACTTTCGTTCTTCATCTTGTAAAGCTTCGAAAGCACTCCCAATCCGGTTTCCAGTAATGGAGTTTGCAAACCTCAAATTCATGTATCTTCTCAAACAATAGGATTGGGAGTCTTACAGAAACGAGGTGGTTACTGTTTCTGCTACTACGTTGTCACTTTCGTCAAGACGCTAGAACTCAGAGCCGAATCACAGTCGAATCAAATAATTCAAGATATTCAACGTAAGTGTGAGAAGCTATTTTTCCGTGTCGTATTTCTCATGTGTCGTTAGTTATGTGTCGAATTTTATTTAACAAGATTTCTTGTATTTCTTCTTTATAACTGTTCTTATAGAAAATTCATTTTGGATTTTCGTTACACATCGATTATCGATTATCGAACGATATTCAAACAAATCCTTTAAAACTGCAAACACGTATAATAATGTGCAATCGAATGTAGATGAATATCTTTTTAGATTATTAATCAATAAATAAAAAAGGATTAGGACTACATTATGATGATAACGCTCTATTGTACATTCGCTGTTTATAGCGCAATTCTAATTATCACGTGGTTAAAATTATTACCCAATTCATTCAATTTTAATTGTTTCGTTTCGTATAAATTTTGAGATTCTTTGCAACAGCAAATATATATATATATATATATATATATA
>VBVR01003237.1:0-18416 GCA_011638315.1 Tetramorium parvispinum | reverse complement strand
GTTTAAAGAAGAGTCATAATTAATAAATGTAAAAGCGAGTATTGCTTTGCTATTTTCATATCACTATACAATTTATATAATTCATTAAACTCAATAATGCATTATTATATCATATAATAATGTTTTAATATAAATTAACAGACTACATACATGTAATTTAACTTTTGTGTTTTTCACACAAGAGATTGTATTGAAAACTGGATTCGTTAATCTGAATCGTCTAATTAGAGCATTAATTTACATATTTACGAGAAATATCACATTTATCTAGTAAACGAAGTATTTTGCGCGCTCATGTATGCACAGAAAAAAACATTAATTTTAAATCAACAATATTATTCTCATATATAAGCAAAAATATAAAATTTTCTTTAAAGATTTTGATAATCTTAAACAGAAACAAAATAATATTTTTGATTTGAAATTAATGTTTTTTCCGTGTGTGTATGTGTCGAACTTTATCATAAAATCAGCAAAAACGTATTATAATTTTATATTATGCATTTTATATTATTCTTATATTTCTAGAACGCGCAACAAAAATATACTGTGCACTGAATATAGCATGTGCTAAATAAAGGTGTGCTTGGTTTACGCGAATAAAAACTTTTGCGTTCAAAGTTTAATTAATTACATTTATTAACGGGATAAATATTGGTTTTATAAACTCAGACCGGGACAAGATTTCGACATCAAGTATGCAATAGATATGTACGATCGCGTGAGTATAATTTATCGCATAAACTTATCATCGCTTAAGAGAGATTTGTATTATGCGCAACACCAATATGTCATACGTTAGCAAAGATATACGATTTATAAATTTACTATCATACGACTTTTATAAATTTCCACTGTGTAAAGCAGAATGCCAATTGATCTGTTCTTATCATCGATAGAACGCCACTAATGTTAGGAATGGAGAAAATTCCGTTAAATTCCGTCTAAATTATTTACTAAATTCCTATCGTTCCATGAAATAGAAAAAATCAAATACTTCAACATATACTTTCTGAAAAAAATTTCACATTTATAAACTTAAAAAGTATAATTCTTCAATATAATTCTTAGTTACATTCTGAGGAGAGAAAAAAACATTTTTTTATTTTAGTTGGGCTTTTAAAGAAATAAAGATTAGTTTATTAGAATTGATTAATTTTAATCTTCCAATATTAATTTAATTAATTCTTTATCTTATCATAATCATATAAAGAGCCTTTCTTTTTTCTTTATATTTTTCTTTTCTCGTCGCTAACATTAAATTTCATGAATCTTTTCCGAATTATTTGAGGAAAATTCGAATATAACAATTTTCCTCTTTTTATTTGACTTTTTTCTCTCATAGAACATGTATATTTAAAAATTAATGATACGAGTTTGAGAATTTTCCTTATATCTGACGTGTATTTGCACATATGCATGACGGAAAATATTAAGTTTCTTTAATAACAAATTAAAATGAATATATTAGTTATAAATTTCTTCAATATCAGGTAACCAAATACGAAACGTCATATTCCCGGATAGCGAAATAATTCCATTTAAACCAATAATTCCATTAGATATCACCTGAACTAATTAATGAGAAATTAATGATTCATTACTTGGGATTCCCGCTTTTTTATAAGATACATCATAATGTTACGTTTAAGGACATAACGTATAGACGCATATGTATTGTATCCTTCTTTGAAGAACTCATTGTCAGTTTATATTATCGTAGCTTTAGTGTAATTAAAATCCAAGGTTTTTATTACTTATAGATACTTTCTAATCTTGTTATTATTTCGACTTGAATTAATTTTAGTAAAATAATTGAGAAAAATTTTGAATATTTTATAGATATTGTTTTAAGAATTCTACGCGATTTAAATTTATCAGACCATAACATTATAAAACTTTATAACTTTCAAAAGTGATTTTAGAAATAAATATGATACAATTATAAAAATCGTAGCTATTATTTGTATAATAATTACGCTTTTACTTATTTTCTTGTATAACTCGAGATTAAATACATAATAAGGATTATTTTTTGGAAAGGTGATGATTGATAAAGAAATACTTCGCGATAATTATACACATTATTTTTATAATTGCACTCAACAGCTGTTGTCAGTGTCGATAATCGGCGTATGTTAATGCCCAGGCGCTATTATTCAATAGCCAGGTAATAAGTTCCTTAATGCAAATAGATCGATTATAAATAAGCCTTGGGAGCGTCGGCGTTTCATAGGCGACATGAGAGCTCAATTATGATAATTATTGCAGTAATAAAGTCTTATCACTATTTTGATCACTGTGATATTGTTTATTAATAATTTCAATCACTGAGTGTAGAAAATCCACTTAAATAGAGCCTGTCTAAGGCGGCACTTTAGTTTTTTCTAAAATTTAATATAATTTGATGTTTAAAATTGGATTATGTACCTATAGTATATATTCGCCTATATATTCGCAATTTGGTTTGCTGCGGACTAATGTCCACAGAAATGTGATATTAGATAATCTTACAACATTATCATAATATTTTGCCGTGATTGAAATGTGAGTAATACGAGCACACTTGTAATTCTTGTAGTGGTGCATTTTACATGCAAATTTACATATTATACGTAACTCTACACTCATTTAGATATGTAGAAAATTGATACAGAAAAGACCGATTTACACTATTAACGAAGGCATGCAGAAATTATTACACTGTATAATTATCATGCAGTACTTCGCTTTTATAAGATAAAAAATTATCTTCTATTCTATAGAACTATAGAGATAGCCATGAGATAATTATCGTCCATTGAACGTACGTATTATTGATACAATATTGCAATTTATTCTGAAAATTAAATCGATAACGTAGCGTGCAAAAAAGAACTATGCCAAGAAACTGCATATAATCGAACGAGGATAAAATAATAATTATTTATCAGAGGTATCTAACTCTCGCTGTAATTTTTTGTCCGTTTATCTATTATATAATTTTTCGCGCAGATGATTCATCTTTCGTACATATCACAGAAAAATATCGCAGATTGTAAAAATATAGCCGATTCTTATTTAATCAGTTTAGTAGATATATACTTGTTTTGATCGTTGTTATCAGGAAAATTCCGTATTTGACTTATAAATTTGCAATGGATTTTACGCAAATGATTATACAATTAAGGAAATAACCACTAATGATGTCTCGATCGGAAATCCCGCGGATAAACGAACGTTTTATGATAATCATTGAGGCATTCAGCATTCTAAACTAATTAAAGGTTATCGCAATAGCAATAAAAACATTTTGATAACATTAACTGATTAATTTCTTTGATAATGGTGAGTCTAATGTAATATATATGCAATATATATATTACATTATAATACGCAACAGTTAATCGATAGATAAAATGCATGCTTTTATTATTAATAGGAAGATATAAGTATACTGAATTCTGTGAATCGTCCAAAATTTAATAAATACAATTAAAAGAAACAGTTTATACGCTACTTATAAATATGTAAAATTAAGTTTCTACTGTTAACGTTGAATTTATATAACATAGCAGAATCAAATTAAATGCTAAAAATTCATATTAAATTGTTACTTATTTATATATGAAATAATTATCTTGTTTTTATAAAGTAACTATAATGTTGAGCGAAATAATGAAACAGTTTTACTTATTACTTCGTCTTACCAACGAATTGTAAATTATACAAGGTCAATTGAAAGATACGAAACAAGAATAAAATGGACTTCGGGTCCAACAGCGCGAGTCAGTGCATAGTTACAAATAAAAGGATAATAGCGCGATGCTTGAAAGTACACGCTAATATACTACGCGGCCGGTTCGCAAAGGGAACGCAAATAATCCATAACTTTTCCACAAAAGAAACCGAACTTTTTTCGATTAAGGTCTGTCGAGTTCAATGCCTCTCCCTCTCTCTTTTCGTCTTAACCGGTGCTTGGTCAGTCGATTAGTTCGAGCGACGCATGCACTGATAAAGTCGGCGATTACTCACTCGTGGCGATCAGCAGCACCGCAAAACAGAAAGCAATCCGATCTCGGCCGGAACTGGAGAACCAAGGACTAATTATCCGGCGACGGATCGTTTTGATTCCGTCTCAACGATCTAAATCTGACAATAATAGAGCTGGTTCCGCTTTACTAGTCAGTACTTCTAATTGATTCGTTCCGGACTATAACGCCCGGTAGAATAAAACAATTTTTGTTTGCAAAATGCGGTAACGTGACTCATGGCGATTGTACGAAAAACTTTAGCGTAATAGAATAAGCAAGCTTCTTAAATAGATATACCTGCAGAACCGTGACAGATCGCGCGTGGCTTTAAATATAATATTAATTGTGTTACAGCTTAATTTAATAAGATTGTAATAAAACAATTGATTTCTGTTATTTCTGTAAGAGGAGAAGAACATTGATGTTTTAAAAATGTTATGTAGAAAAAATTCAAGACATTTGTATCTTAATTCTTGTATAAAGATAAATAAGGGAGCGTTTATATCATATCTCTTGTAATTATTTAAAAAGCTATTTGTCATGCATATATACATGCCATGCGTGTGTTTATCACATGCAACAACCTAAGTGCACACAGGCATTAATGATAAAGGATCATTGATTTTCTGAAGCCTGTATGTCAATAGTTAAAGATTATTTTCCAGCTGTTGCTATCAAAGTAGGGATCTTTGAAAAGGTTTAATGAATTTTTATTATTTTTTATATTTTCTCTTTACATTTGTCTCAGACACATATTAATTTTTCTAATTGAATATAAATTATTTTATACAATGTAATAGCTGACGTGTTTGTTGATCATAGCATAGTTTCTACGTTAAGAGATGCAAAAGAATCTTAGCAATATATTCGTATAATTTTTTTTAACAAGATGCCCTTAAAAGTGTTTATTACATATAAAAATCTGTATTATCTGAATTTATATATCTTAGAAGATAAATATAGTTCATATTTGTCGTTATATTTTCCGATCTTCTTCAATGTGTGATATTTACGTAACGGAATACGTTTGAATTAATAATTTTTTATAGTATGTTAGATTGTGATATGAATGATGATTATATCACTCTGGCTAATTGCACAATAATTATTCCTGTTATTCCATACTGTAATATAGATACAGTAACATAGCGTAATATTACTTTGTTAAAAATGATTAAACGTTAGATACACTTCTGCATTCGATAATTGCACTGGATACAAGCTGAGCCTAGAAATCATTAACTCAGGTGATTTTATTCTAATTATAAGATGCGAGATTATATTCCGCAATAACGCTTCCCTATCAACGTCATCGTCTATATAGTTTACCTTTTCAGTTCGTAATAGTCGTAATAGTCGTTAATTGTGGTACTAAAAGAAAGTGACGACCCATGGGTCAATAACCGAGAAAATGGCGTGGGTAAATCCCTGTAATATACGCGATACCATCACAAGCAATTATTATATCTCATTAACTCACTCAACACTCGTAATATCATGTAATTTAAAGATTTTATCCTGGCGAACTGGAATACATTTAAATAGGTTCGTAGTGTTCAGAGACGCTTCGTTGGTCCCTTCTCTGATTCTCCTTATCTTGTCTCTGGCAAATTATATGTATATTCGTGGGGATTCTCCGAAAAGGATCAATACGACTCGAGTATTTAATTCGTCACATGTTTGCGACTTCATACCAAAGAAAAGGGCATAAAAAATAAACTGGATCTCCTTGTGCATAGCCATTTTTTATGCGGCTTTTTATTTTATTTTGCTTTTGTGGTACACCTGACAGTTGTGTAGTCCTCTACAAATATTCGCTCGCACTTATCGAGAACCCTTGTACTTATATTTTATGCGATAATTATATGCACGGACGAGTAGCCTCTTATGATTCACATTATTTGTTCGAAAATATGTATGTAAAAGGTGGATGCTTCGATAACTGGAAGAGAATCCTGTTTTCGGATGTCTAAAAATATATAGTATTATGAATATTACTATAATTATTAATATCATTATTTAAAAATACCGAAATATCTAAACGAAAATAATATTATTTTTAACAAAAGTCTTTTATTCTCTGAAAAGTTTTATCTGTAAAATACATATTAAGTAAAAACAACAATTTGCAAGTTATATTTAATATAAAAGCGTTAAGCAAATGTTTTTAGAAATTATAAATCTAAATTTTAGTCAAACTATCTATACTATTTTTTTAAGAACTGCATAATTTGAATTTCTAGAAGAGATTTTTTTCGTTCGTATTTATGTATATAGAAAAAGATTTTCAATTATATAGGTCAAGAAAATATTAATTTTTTAAAATAAGATACATTCTCTTTTTTTAATTAAATTTGGAGCTTCATTTTGCAAATATTACTGAAAACAAAGGACAGTATGTTAGAGCGAATGAAAAATCGAGGTAATGGAAACATTTTTGCAAAGTTCCGCGGTTTATGGAAACGTCTTTGCGAATGAAATCACGGGCGCGATCGATAGCTCTTCGATTCTATAACGCGGGAAGTCGCTCTGGGAGTGACGGGCCAACAATGAGCGTGCCAATGGCACGAGAGACACTCTGTCATGCCACTGAGAGGATTTTAATAATTACGAGGGCTCGCTATCGTCCAGTGTGTACACCGACGACGAGATATTCGCGAACGAATGACCTGCGATCTGCGGTTGTGCGTATCAGCGCAATTCAACGAGATAACCAACCGAGAATTTGGAACTCGTACTGTAAAGGGGTTACGCGAGAGCAATTTACAGACCCCTTGTGAATTCGGACTAGCATAGGCCGTCGAGACCTTCATTGCAATGTTACGATATCGCCATCGAAATTCCTGTTGGTTGTTCTGCATTCGCACATATACTCATTGTAAAAATTATACTGCATAATTAAACATCATCACATCATTGGGTATAATTAATAATAAATTCAATTCAAGTTTAAGTTTCTTTACGTTACAAATATATAGCATCTCCTTGAAAATCTGAGATTGTATAAAAATCATAGAAGAGTAAAAGAGTTATAAGAAAAATTAATATGAAATAATTTAAAGTTTTTAATATTAACAAAAGCTTGTATAAATTTTAATGCAAATATATTTTCATTAATAGAAAAATGTTGAAAAGGCGTTTTTAATATACAATATAAAATGAACACTTCTAGTTATTTAATATTATGTAACATATTATTTAATTAATCATGAAATAATCACATTTGCTTGTTATATATGTTCTAATTTGACACATAGTTTTGTTCAGTTTTGTTAAATAATTATTTTTCGCAATCACTCAGACTTTGCATTTGCTTGATTAACTTTTCGAAAGAGTAGCAGGTATTGAAAAAATTCTTTCATTTATACGTTCAAATCAATGTCACTAATACATGTGTACTGATGACATTCGTTTCTGGGTGAAGGATTTTTTAGCAATCAGACATCCCAGATATACTGCAAGAATATTCGTAGTTCTAACAAGATACAGTTGTAAGATACGCAGATAATTTCGTGATCGATTATCTAGATGATAAATAGTCGCCGACGAATCATTAGCGATTGCAATCGGAATGCAATGACCTTAGAAATAACTATGTGTCCATGACGCTCTTCAAGATGGAACGCATAAAATAAATTGTAATTTTCTCACGTGACTCACGTGAAGAATTTTAACAAAAAGAAATTATTGAAATTACATTTTGTTTATTAAATAATAGAATTATTTTATTCCTTTTCTTATGGATAATTACTTCTTTATATTCCGCTATTATCGATTTATCGTTTCTGTGTATCAAAACTTTGAAATTGCAATACGTACACAATGAATATTAGCCAGTAATAATAAAAGAAATCGTAGATCATCCTACAGTCGCGGGAAGAGACCCAACGAGTTCAAGGAAAGTTCATCCAAGGAGAGATACTATTATTATTTCTTTACGTTGCACGTAATCAGTCAAAAGTCACCGAAGCGTGCTAGCTTTGTCATTACACCGACAATGACGCACTTCGATCATGTCTAATTCGCAAGCGTGTCTGAGAATGCTATCGGATATATGTGAGCGATGTCCTTGCGGATTACTGGCATTCGTCGCTTTCGAACACATTAGGAATCACTCCTTAATGTTATCGAGCTGTCGAGCTGCGAAGAACGTACTGCCTTATATTTATACGCACATAATTTTTAGATATACACTACACTTTTTACGCCACTTGGCAGATGACGAGACTCCGTGAAATAGCAATGCATCTTGGAAACATTACCGCGATTCGACTATAATTCCGGTGGATTGGTATGTTGAGCTTGCGGAATGCGACGCATTTTATGGCCGGAAAACCCTCGCTAAGACTCGATATATCTCACGCGGATCTCAAGCGGTGAAGGATCATCGCTTTACGTGCAGAGGGATGCTTATTCCAGATAAGTGGCCGCGTCCGAGTTTTCTGATATACAGAGACAGTCATTGCCATTTCCTCCCATCGTTCACCGCAAAATCCCGTGTTCATAACCAGCTGAAACGAGTTTAATTAAATCGTGTCACTTCTTCAGTAACATAATCTTTAACGCGTCAAACAAGCGCGAAGTATAAATGCCTATTATGCGAGGTACGTAATTAAAATCACTATTCCAGAAGTCGTTGATTTAGACATTGAAATGTAATAATTCACGCATATATAAGACGCGAGACGAGCTTACGGATATTTCTATATAAAAAAATATGGTTTTGATTTTTAATTTCTCATTGGAACAAATATATTTTTACATACGTCGTTCTTATTATGACAGGTCTTAACATATTGCCGTGTATATTACTTTATAAGAATACAAATAGACTAGTTAGGTACACTCGATATCCGGTGACTATAACGATCGATCTTAAGATAACAATTTACCTGGCGCAAAAACTTAGTGGTAGTAGACGTAATTATATCGAATCTTGATTCAAAAGTAAAGAAATCTGATTGTTTCTAATTATTTCATTGATTCATCATTGCTCCAGTTTGCAGTCACACGTTTACTTCGTAACAATTAAGAGCAATTTACGGAAAGCCTTTGTACGTTTATTTTTAACGTAACACGTTAAAATGCAACAGCAAGAGGAAATGATGCGTAAATAATTACTAACGAACATTTAACGAGCGTGACGCAAATGCAAATCTGGTTTGACTACTGGAATAATTTGCTCAGATCAATTAAAGTCAGTCAATTACAGACACACTTCTATTTATCTATTTGTCCATCTTGTTTAATTAGAATTATTTTATCGAACTCTGAGATTTTTTTAATGCATAGTGACAGAATGGATTACAGTCACGCAACGGTATAACAAGTATATATGCACAATGATCATGATATAACGATTCATGCGTGATATATGTGCTTGGCGGCCTTGCGAATCTCGAGTGAAATCGTAGACAACATGAGATGCAAATCAATCTTCAATTATTATAATTATTTCGGATGCACGCAACACACACTCACTAGGGGCGTTTGCGACAGAGAGCCGGTTTCTTGCGGTAATTACTAACTAATATAGGACTGAACGATCGATTATATTTAATATTAATGTTGTCATTAATATGTTAAATAATATTTTTTATGTTAGAACGATATTTCACTTACATAATATTCTAATGAAGAATTATTCTCACGTATTTAATTTTAATTACAGCCAATTATAATCTGGTGAAGATCGCCAAACGTAATCTTCCAGCGCATCCTCCTTTCTAACTCTGATTATAGTTGTTATTTTTCCCTTGTTTGTTTCAAACCTATTCTCGCCATTCAAAAGCGAAATCAAATTATCTCTCCTATAATAGGCGGATCTATTAAAAGGCTGGGAAGATTAAAATTGGCTTAAGGATCAATGCTCGTGGTATTTACGTCTATATGAAGACGAATATACCTACGGTCTATCTATATTTTGCGATGGTTATTTTTGCAATATTGCAATATCGCTCCAGCGTTATTTCGCGGCACATTGATTTTCGTGGAAAGTGTGTCGACTGCATGTATATTGTTCTAAAATTGGATCTATAAAATTTTTCTGTATTATATAAAAAGTGATTTAAAAAAATCTCAATTACGGAACGCAAATCAAGGTTTAAAATTATTTTCACTAATTTTTTTGTTTTTAAGATATTTATTTCAATTTATTGAATTTATGCCAAGATGGATTAAGCTTAGGTTTCGAATGTGAGAATTATCGGTTGGGAAAGAGATCAGCAAGTATATCGGCAAACAAGTAATTTGTGCTAATGTATATATGCATTCCTCGTGTATTATTGTTCCAATTCTACTCGTCAAGGTTCCCCATAAAAATGCGGTTGCTTGAGGAAGCGAATGCGCGATGTAGTTTCGATATCGAGTAAAATCAGGTAAAACCCACAGTTTCCCTTGACGATCCGGTGAGTTTTTTTTTTGCAACCGATGGAATACATTTCATAGTCCAAGATCAAGCACGATATCAGAACTGTAGACACTGCGGTCTTTTTCGCTCTCTGTATACGCGCGTATTCATTGTTGCGCGACGTTTCATAAGTATGTAGCAAACGCGTTCAAATGAAATCATAAAAATTAATTTGCGGTTTACTATGATTCGATAGATAGGTCTATTAAAGCAACAGTTTCACGATAGCATGGAGCGACTATTACGGTCACACATAATAAAACTTTCCTATTCTTTCTAAATCGATTTAAGAAATTTATTTTGATGTAATAAACGTTAAAAGTATTCTAAATTTATATTTTTATATGGAAGTATTATCAAGGACTTTAGAAATAAAAAATTAACAGATTAGAGATTTTAATTTGCAGTCAAGAAAATTTTTTCATCTTTAAAAAATAAATATTTCTTGAATTATGTGCAACTATTTAAAATAGATTGATTATATTTATCTTTACAGTTTATCTTCATGTTTCTTTTTCTCGCGATTGTTTAATGATTTCAACTACTTTACAACCTTCGATCAATAATGCACTTTGCATTGCATTGTTATTAAAATCGAACATGTATCGCTTGTAACATCAATGATCGATGATGCACATTGTTGCGGGGTCAAGTAGGAGAAATCACTAACGTATCTGTAATCGACAACTCGATTCTCCTTTACGTGCCACGTGTTGGATTTCAAGGTACTGTGTCGAGGGAAAGTCCGGAATCGATCGACATTAGAGATTTCTTTAACATAATGATGCTTTATTAGCAATAAAAAGAATGGTAAATTTTATAAGAAATTAATGATACATAAAAGTTTTTTTATTTCATTATAAGTATCTGATAATTTCATAAGAATAAGATTTAATTTCGTATCAGCTCACGAGGTTTTCATTTTTCGTAAGTGGAGAAGCTTCCAGGTATCTGTAAAGCTAAATGCGGATATTAGTGCAGTACAATTATGGTTGGTATGTCGTCGGACGTCATTGGCTTGAAGTAACCGCCCGATTTATCGACTTGAAGGAAAAGAAAGAACGGAATTTTCTTTTAACGAGCGAAAGTCGTTCAGCTATAACTAAAATTGAAGTCTTTGGAATTTTCGTCTCAATCTAATCATAATGACTGTCATAACGAATCCAAATACGTCTCTTTCTTTCCATTCCTTGCATAGAAATCGAAATACAAGGGAATTTACAGAACTTATAGATAAAATTGATGTATGCATATTTTTATCGCGAAAAAACATGTGCGGACAACAACTAATTATAAGTCGTTATGTAGTTACGATTGAAATTAATTAGTAATAAATAATGTAACAGTAGGTTGCCATCCGTTGTTAGTTGTCTGGTTAAATATAGCAATAACAAGTCATAATTATCATTTTCAAGTCAACATAATTACAGATGACAAATCGCATTTCTACACACATATATAATACGAACAAATACTTTCAATACCAGTGGAAATGCGAATAATGATACAATTTTGTTAATTTTGAATTTATTTTTATAATCACTTGTTAATTTTTTTAAAATTTTCTCCATCTATTTTTTAATAGTCATTAAATTTCAATTTTCAAAATTAAAGAGGCCAAATATTATTAATAGATTAACGTATATAAAATCACAACAGATTAAATTGATATCAGCTTTTCCTGAAAAAGTTTGTTTATTCCCGAAAGTCGAGTACACTGTCGAAGAATCTGTAGCGAATTCTTCCAGTTTTATTGACGTATCCACGAGACTCACATTTATAGCGACAGATCGAGTGCTAGTTCAAGACAAGCGATAATCCAAGGTCTGCGAGAGGCCCGCCTAGCGCCTGCACGGCCGCAAGCCACGCCGATTCACACCCACGATCAACGGACGTGGACGTGGACGTCATGTGCGTCATCCGAGAAGGAAAAAGGAAATAGCCGCGCGCGCCTACTAACAGGGGTACATACGCGATAGCTCACACACTGACAAACGGGCATCGTTATCGCCGGGAATCGGTTCATTATGTAACGCCGATCGTTAATTACTCGCGAACTCGCAATAAGCAAATCGCGCGCAGCCAGCGACGAGCGCATTGTGCATTCGCACTTTAAGCATAAGTCGGCGTATACATAATTCATTAACCGAAGCATTCGATACTACGAATGGTCTATTAAGATTAATCACTTCGATCGACTGATAAATCATTTCTGTTTCGCAAGTCCGCCAGATGTTTTTTGGACATGTACGAAAATACGATGACCATTTTTCGTAAAAAAAAAATACAGAAAAAATAAGAAAAAGAAGATTGTAGGAAAGAAAGGAAAACAAAAATAATTATAGCAGACGAAAAGGATTTTATATATTATTTTTCACTCTGTCCACTTCCTTAATCTACATATTATCGCACGCAATTTATTATCGGATGCTAAATGAGCCTTAGAATTGATTAAAAGAAAAACAGATAGGAATATTATACTTCTACGTCTTATGAATATTGTACTATTTTAATCTTCTAATTCTAATCTTTTAATATTCTAATTTTAAAAGTTGTCTCGATG
Organism: Tetramorium parvispinum; assembly: GCA_011638315.1. Lineage (NCBI taxonomy): Eukaryota > Metazoa > Arthropoda > Insecta > Hymenoptera > Formicidae > Tetramorium > Tetramorium parvispinum. The sequence continues at coordinate 5,431 of VBVR01003237.1, read as the reverse complement.
ATCTTCATAATTTACTTGATCAGAAAATATGTATCACGTCATAATGGTTGCCGTATGAATGCAAACTTGCTCATTGTTAGTCAGCCCAGACCTATATTTGCGTTGTGTCGTATAATGTCATAATGAATTTCACTGAATTATGATTTTCCAATCGAATTGTTACGTGTCTCGTACGGCAAATATCTTTACTTAATGTCGCTTAACTAACATGCTCAATCTGCAAATTGACGTCTTGACAACTTTCGTATTTGATCTTATAGATTAATCGCGTGTAAATCACATTTTCTCATACTACTTCAAGACGGTGACAGATGTTCGTAAATGTAAACAACGTCACATGTTGGGAACAACAATTTCTTTATAGAGGAAACAGCGTATTGAAACGTGTTATCAGATTGCAAAAGAAAAATTGACGAGCATGCCGTGAAAAAGAGATTTTTTTTTTAATGGCCTCGAATCGACGAGAAATAATTCCTTCTACGTTAAGAATAATAATTTCGCTGTTTCAACGAATTCACAATCGCGTTTGAATCGGAGCAAGAAGCTAGGCGAAATAAATAACTGCAATTACATGGAAAAAATGTCAGCTGTTCCTTAATAATGGCCTTTAAAAAATTCAATTATATTAATATATTAAGAGAAATGCCTGTGTGTATAAGAAAATGAGAGATTACAGATTATATAAAAAGAATTGGTATTTTTTATATCTTACGCTAAAAAATTTTTTTCTTCGTTCGTGTTGCAAATAAAATAATTTTGTAATATATAATTTCTTTTTTTATTTATACAATAATACATGTGTAATTTACAAATTCACAGTTATAAATTACATTCATAACTTATTTTATAATATTGTTACCCATGCATGTTAAATAAGATAAATAAACCATTAATATATTTTCCATTTTTGCAAAATTCAGATAATAAAACATGATAAAAATTATTTCATTGTTGGCGTAATTTTATTACATGTGCGATAAAAATGTGCTACATAAAACGATGCAAATATTTACTACAATTTCATCACATATATGTATTAAAAAATATTTACATGAAAAACATGCTTTATTTTTATATAATTTTATTGATTAGTGTTAGATAATGATGTGCAATTTAGTAGATATTTACTATGCGTTTTAAGCTATTTAACGCTGCCCATGTCGTGTTGCATTTAATGAATCCCATATATAAACTTGGCAATGATAGATTATCAATGTCAATCGGTAGAATATTGATACAGAATGCGTGAATAGAAATTATGTCACAAATGTCGTCTATTCAATTACCTACGTCCTTCTAAAAAAAATCTCTAGAATTTATATTGAAAATATTATTGTAAATTAAATATTCTAATTATTTGTATCCAAAATATTAATAGTTTTATTCCATTAAAGAGACAGCAAAAATAAAAAAATCAATTTCATTAAATGTTATATTAAATGCACACTAATCACACTTATATATTTTAGATGACAAATTTAAGCATTTTACTCCTAGATATTTGTAATTTATACTATTATTAAAATAAACTTTCACACACACATATTACACATCTTTAGATAAATAAATTCTATAAATTTTACAATAAAATTTTTTAAGCATAAATCAATGCACGACAAACGAATATTTATAATTACATATATGTTTGTTACAGCGAATGAGAAAATTCTATTATATAATTATATAATAAAGTGATATTTAAAATATCTGCTTTTATCTCTGAATATATATTTATTGAAACTATGCAGTCAATCAGTTGAAAAAATCAGTCGTGATTGAAATTTTTTCATAAACATGTGTAAATTATAAATGTATATTTTGCAAGATATGTAATAAGAGTGTTAAGAAGTTTTTGAATATACACATAATAAAAATATCTAAATTTAAATATAACAAACATAAATATAAAACTAAATAAAATTCCAAAAACAATGTAATATAAATACAAATCTGCGAAAACATTATTATTTCTCAATGAGAACGAGCACATATTACAACATATTCATAAAATTTTCATTTTACAAGGGAAGATATTAATATAATAAAGTATATGTTTAAGTACAAGTAATTAATGTAACGAATAACATTTTAAAATATTAAGATCCTGCAAATTGTGGCGCTGTTTCAATAAATGATATTACAGATAAATTCCAAATATATAATATTATTACATATTAAAACGAAAATATATTTGCGATCATTGCACTATGTGTTTCTCTTCTCTTTCTCTCTTTCTTTCTCTCTTTCTTCTTCTTTTATATGAAAAATATAAATTTTTGTTAATTCGTGCTAATACAAATATTAATTATTAGTATAATTAAACATTTTTTTTTAATGGAAGACACGTATTTGCATTTTTAAATATGCAAAATCTTTAAAAATGTTCTCATACTTCTCACGGATGCCGTTTTTATCTTTACATAGAAGCATTGATTATAATAGTTACATTATTTGTTTCTATTTCCTTTGTACATTTATTATTATGCGCATTCATTAATCGATCTCCACGTGGTGTCATAATACGTTCCACAACGCGTTGACGACTGAATGATGGAATTATGATATCAATTTCCTTGGACTCACTTTTCTGGCTAATCATAATTAAACTGGCAGACAAACGTAATAATAAATATTTTTTGTTGTAATAAAAAACGAAAAACTGAAATGATTGAAACAATAATCCGATTCAAATGGCTTAGTTTATGCAATAAAAATGTTACTATCTCTTTTTAACAAATATAATTTTAGAAAATAGTCTCAAACTTACGTCTCAATTTAGATATTATATATTAAATATTAAGTATCTTAATATTTAATGTTAAATAACTTAAGTTTTGTAAATTTAAGTAATTTAAATTTAATAAAATCTTAAGAGTTACTAAATCATTAATAAATCGTAAAACAAGTATGAGTATCAATCCAAGTAATCATTTATATAAGACAAAAATTTTTAAAGAAGCTTTAAAGTTATTAAATAAGTTGTGAATGGATTATACAAATTATGGAACTCAAATTAGAATCTATTTAATTTATATTCGTTACATAACATTAAGAAATTCCCTTTTTAAAGATAAAATTAGCATATTAATTAGTTTTGCATATATTCTATAAGATTTCTATAGTATATGTACAAGTTTCATTTTATTTTTATAATTTATATTATTTGTAAATTTTATTTATCTTCTTATTGTGTGCAACTCTAAATTTATATAAGAATTAAGAAGGAAATCCTACCTGCTGTCAGTAGAAGGATCATCAGAAGTCTTTATATTTAATTTTATTGATTTGAAAACTTTTATTTGGATTCTATTACTTGTTGAATCCACTGAATTATTAATATAAATAACGAATGGATGTTTCAAGTTATCTTGATTGTCCTTATGTTCAAAAGATGAAGTTGAATTTAGGATAATTTTGTCGCTTGATTTATTGTGTGTAAAGAATCTGTAATTTATTACATCGTTATTTATTAAAAAATTCAAATAAAAAAATATATAAAACAAATATTTTTCATATTCAATTTCATTACAGTTCATTGTTAAATAATTTCTTAGTATAATTAATTAAGACTAAACAAGTAGACTCTAATTGATAAATCTTATTGTATTCAAGAGAAATAATTATTAAAAATAATGAACTACGAATTAGAAATAATTACGAATTTAGAAATAATTTAAGCGATATCTTACCTGGCACTGTTATGAATAATCGAATTATAATATTCTATAGCTTTTAATTGTATTTGATGCAATTTTTTATTGCCTAACGGTTTTCTTGAATTATTAAATGTATTTTGTTTTGGCTTAGGACAAATAATTCGTTTGTCTTTTGATAACTCTGGTATATTATTTTGATTAACTGAATTCTTATCAAAAATTTGCTTCTCACTATGTTTGTTAGGCGAACAACTATCCGTTATTTTAATTTCAAAGTCTCTATTGTTATCGGCCTCTAAAATAAAATATGTTATAATTAATTGATATATTTACAATTAGTTTTCCTATCTATGTTACATATTATACGTCAAATCAATAAACGGTGAGACAAAAGAGAGTATCAATCAGATAAACACATTCTAACTTACCGTCCGTTTTCTTCCTTCCCTTTCGATTATTCAATATAAGAATATAATAAACTAATGCAGCAGCTGTTATCGTTGAACCGTAAGCTATTGTCTTATTAAAACACCAAATCGCCATTTCACTATCGCTGTCTAAACGACAATTCCACTTTAGTGTAACGTGATGATCGCACGAATACTGAAGGAAACATTGAAGGAAGGAGACAATAATAAATTATATTTCGCTAAGCGAACCTAGTCGGACGTTTGAAAGTAGAATGTTTTTGGTCGCCCCTAATATGATCTGTACACAAACACCGGATTCTTATTCCTAACATGCTAAGCGTTGCTGTAAACGCAATGTAATACATTTATAAATTTATAAATAATGATTATATGCTATCCTGTAAATTGTGATTATGATTTGAATACAAGGGAAATTATATTTTATTGTTTATTAAAATATGATATTAGGATGCGTAAAAGCATATTCTGTTATAAATTTAGATTAATTTAAAAATTGAGTTAAAAAAAGTACAGAGCGAAACATAAATATTATTAGTATCGTGTTATATCCAATCATTAAATAAAATAACAAATCGGACAAAAAATATGCAATTATGAAACCATTTTGCGCCAATATGTAATATAAGAACTGTGCGATGTAGAAATTATGTAAAACATGAAATATACAGAATAATTTATACGTTATATAATATTTTTTATCGAATCTTTCGATTAGTGCCAGTTTTTTCCATTTTTATTACCATATTGAATATGAATTTAAACGTAAAAATGTAACGTGTTTTAAACACGTTTTGTAAAATATAAAGTTTCAAAAATTATTATTTAGTTTAAGAAAATTGTTTATATATTGATAAATAACTTTTAAATAATTTCTAGAAACCATTTAAACATTTCTCTTTAAATTCTTTTATTAAGAATAACAAATTAACATTTTACAAAAATAGATTTAGTTTATTTACTAAATAAAATACTCAAATCGTGATTTTACATCAGAAATGTGATTATAATTATAATTTTAATTAAACTCTTTAAAACTGAAGAAATTACAATTTTTGAAAACTTAAATATTGATTTATCGTTATTATATGAAAGCTACTACAATATATTTATTTTTGAGAATTTTTATTCTCAAAATAAAATAAAACTGCATAATGCATTTATATTGTAGAGATAAAAACAAATAAATAATAGCGACAAATTTAAATGCATGTAGTGAGTACAAGTAAGAGTTTCAAAATTAATAATAATATTACAAAATTTAATTTACTAATTTATATATAGAAGTTGAAAGAGTTATGGTTATTATATCATACTCTTACATTTGTCAATTATATAAATTAGTTT
>VBVR01003236.1:0-18418 GCA_011638315.1 Tetramorium parvispinum | reverse complement strand
CATATGTACAGAGTGAGGCATTTAACCCTTAGGTCTATGACGAAATAAGGTCACCATGTATCACGTTATTTGGTCGTCATACCAATTCCAATACCATCAGCTGGTCGAAAAAAAAGATAGGAAATGTTATATATGTATTTATGTGTAATTTTATAATAAAAAAATGTTATTAATGCTTGATGAATAAAATAAAGAATATAAAATGTTGATTTTAATGATGTAATAATTAATCATGCGTATCTATAAAATTCAGTTTATTAAAGTAGATTAAAAACCTGTTTAACAATTTTCAAAACTGTTCCAAACTTAGTTTCATTTCCTTCTTTTTTACTCTCATGGCAAAGGAATGTGTATGATTATAATTAATTTTATAATAGAAACAAAAAAAAACGAGAGATGTACGAAATTAAGTATACTTTCATTTTATGTAACAAAGCACTTCCTGAACATTGCTAAGTTAGAATTTCACAAATCCTGATACTGGATTACACAAGTTTTTATATATGTATATATATCCTATTTAAAATAAAACTCAAAGTTTAATAACATTGTATGTAATCTTTTCATCAAAGAATTTTTCCTCAGAAAGGAGCAAATTAAAGAGAAAGCAAAATACATTAATAACGATTTATAAAAAAAACCTTAATTTCTATTAAACAATAACTTGTCGAATATGTAATCAATAATATGTGATTCGATTAAACATCACACAACAGAAGAATAATTATTAATAATTAATCAATTCAAATGAATCAAATAAAAAATAATGTTAAAAGAAATCGCAAAATTACAGTTAAAACACAGTGTTTTAAACTTTCAGCGAAAATGCATATTCAATATGAATTTAATATTCACTCAATACGGAACGCTTCTTTAAAAATTAATCATAAAACTCAGGGAAACTCGTGTAATTTAGCGGAAATACCGCATTAAATTCTTGCTTTTAAGCGCTGTAGTATTTATCATATATAAAAAAAGCAATATACTAATTAATAAAATGATAATAAAACACTAAAATCTGAACGCAATCAGATAACGCAATAAAAACGAGTAACTCATAACTGTACTACATTCAAAGAACTGCGTGGTTCTATGCCCTTGCAGATCTTGTTATGCCGCGACAACGTAAAATATATTCGCATACGTAGAAACAGTTTGATCACAAGAGCGACTGGGAAATCTGGACAGGGTGGATTATATTCAACTTGCTGCGCGAGTTGCAACATCTGCGTGCCGAGGTTTTCTTCAATGGAAAGTTTTTCGAAATTGCGCATGAACGTGTCTTCCAGGTTGGAAACGTAGAGATTGAAGGAGCTCGATGCGTCTCTGCTGGACGAACTGCCCTCCTTAGCGGCATAGGCAACACATACGTCGCAATTAACGTGCGCCCGCAAACATTCATTGAGCAGAAACTCGCACACGCGCTTAAACGCGCTTTTCTCGGGCAGCCGCAAATCGATGTCGCGATAATTCGTCGCCGCGACGCACAAAACTACTTTAACGTCAGATGGAACCTCGTCAGCTTGGGACGACGGGGATGACATCGATGTTATCCGCTTGAACATCTTCCGTCCGTTCACAGCGCAATCACCCCCGCTTGAATGCTCGAGGAAGTGTTTGCTGACGAGATTCTTGAATGCGCGAGTAAACAAGATAGGCGTGGGTCTGGCGCGATTTCCGCTCTGTCGTCTAATGGAACGAAAAACGCGCTCGATGCTCTCCTGGTTTAGTCTTCTCGTGCAGAGGGAAAGGATCTGGTACTCCTTCAGCACATCCCAGAGTTGAATAATCGCGTTGATCGTGATCTGCCAACGTTCGAAGCAGTTGATCGACTTGACGCACGCGCCGTTCCTGTCCACTACCTTGATTGACTTCAAAAAGTCAAGTGTCTGCTGCAAGAAGCTCATCTCATGCGTGCTACCCGTGAAAGATTGTCCGAAATTCTTAGTGTTCGACTTAGTCGTGGTGGAAGAGTTGAGGATGTCGAACAACTGATCGAAATTGTGTATAAACTCCATCGTTCCGATCGTTTCCAGCGGTAACTCGCCAGATGCGATGTGCGTGCTAAGAGCTACAGCTATACTGCTACTGAATACTTGAACGGCGTACTTGGTTTCTATCTTCTGATATCTATTGGGTTCGAGATGGCTCACGGATAATTTAGGTGCCAACGGCAATCGCATTTGACTGTCGCGTCTAAAAAAGAGTTCGATATCCGTCCATGAGGCCCTCTTCTCGCGAAACCGGAGCTCGTGGCTCCTGAATACATTTCTAGTAACTCTCATTAATTGTGTAACATCGAAAACGTAAAACACTTTTTCGTCGTTCACCAGGAATGACGGACGTTCTATGGAGATTCCTAATAGCTGTGATAGTCGCATAAACGGTGGTGATGTATTGGTAGTCAAAGCATGTACAGTTGCACCGATACTCTTCAACCTGATTATTGCTTGAAATATCAGATTCTTCAAGATATCGGCGCGACACATGCCGCCATGGAAATAATAGGCGATTGGCTGTTCCCAGTCGCCAACTAAACTGCATGCCATCATCACCAAGACCTTTCTCGCTAGCGTGCGTCGCTTCTCCATACCGGTGTCGTGGAAACCGACGATTCTGTCGCGTGACAGATTATAGAAGAGATGTGGCTTCAATCGCATCTCGTTCACGCATAGACAGCAATATCTTTCCGTCGGTGGCAGCGACTTTATCTTCAAACGCAAAGCGTTAAGCACGTTGTCATTCAAGCCAGGCGGCATATCCCAATTGCGAATGTGTCTCCATAACTGACGCACAGTGGGCAGCGAGTATAACGGCCGGCAAAATCTGTATGCATCCGATGCCATGAAAAATAATTCAAGCGCGAATTGCCTATCTTCAAAATTCTTTCGGGCCTTAGGTTTCTCGCAAGCGTTGATGCATGCAGTGACAAACAGAGCAGAATTGTGCGGTAGCAAGTCTGTACACGCCGCTTTAAATTGATCTATATTTATGCGACAATCTTCGTTTTCCGCGCCGAGTGTTTTCCTCCGCTTTGCGATCAAACTATCGACGCAAATCTCGGATTTCTCTATCCGTTTCTTCCCTTGCAGGAAAGCGTCGATATATGTCCACGCTTCTGGCGTCTGTGTCGAAATAGTCCAATGTTTTCTCTTTAGTGTTCTATAACATTTAATAAAATTTAACTTTAATACTTTTATTTTACTATTAAATTAACATTTTTGTATATTTTGTTGTAATAATTTGATGTTAATCACTGAAACAAACTTTCGCAAAACTTATATCTCTACTACATTAGATATTATTAACTCTTAAATATTCACCTGTCGCCAATTTGTGGCGTTGCACAAACCGATACTGCTTTCGACGTTGTTGGCACTGAAGAGTCCGTAGACGTCAAATCTATAATATCTCTGTTAACAAAAAACAATATTTCTGTTGAATAATTAAATACTATATAAATTGATCTCTTAAAATCACAGCTTACATATTGTCGTATTCTTCCCTCGGAGATATTCGTGATAGTGACATTGTTCCTACATCCGTATTTATTTCCTTGACGAATTGCATTTCGGTTGTGGAAGTACTCCTAGTAATAACATACATTTTTATTTTGTTTCATTCTTTTTATTTTCCTCGAAATATCATAAATAAATTCTTAGGATTTAATTTATAAGATGAATTTATACTACATTCTATTAAAATGTAAAACAGAAATAGATAAAATAATTATATGAAAAATAAACAAATTGTATTTATCATATCACTCACCCATTATCATTTTCTGGCTTTATTTCTAGCAACGTTGTCTGCACTGTCGGTACGTTCCTGATAAAAATGAAATATATTATTTAACATTTGTAACACAGAATAGAAGTTAAGAATTTAACAGTCAGAAATAATCAGTCAAAAACAATATCAATATTAATTCAAACATTACCTGTCTTCAATCTGTTTTATTTTTGGGAAAAGTGCTTGCACCGGTGAAATTATAGCCGTATCTCTATATCAAGAAATAATATACTTATTTAATAAAGATATAGTAAAATAATGTAAAATAATGATTATTAATCTTGTGCAGCAGAGTATTTATCATGTCTATTCAAAGATTATGAATATATAATTATATAAATTCAAATTTATTTAAATAGTTTATATTATAATTTAGATTATATTATACTATTTTTGTAGCAAAGTAGCTCACTTTTCATCGGGTTCTAGGGGATGCGTTTGAGATACTTCAGATTGTGATAAATCTGCAGATAAGTTTCTGAAAAAGAATTATGTTATTTAATAATTATTCTGCTCTGTGGATGAAAAGTCAACAAGAAAATTCAAGTAAAATTTGCAAACTTACTTATTTCGACTCTCTGGCTTCAAAAATATAGTTACAAAGGAAATCGGTTGAAACAAGGTTGTAGATGTATTGCTACAAAGAGAGAAAGAGTCGCATTTTTTACTTTTTACATATAATTAAATATGATTTTAAATATCTGATAGCCTCATCTGGAATCTATTTCTAGTAATATTGTAATATAAAACACAGTAATAATAACTGAAATATATTTCTAAATCTTGACTTACTTTCCCGGCTGTATTGGCGTCAAAAATATTGACGGCACAGCTTCTTTACTGAGATAAATTCTCCCCTCTATATTCCGAAACATTTCCACTCGAAAATGTAAATGGCATAACCGATAGTACCGACTAGCATATTCCGGGCCTGTTTTCATCAAGTCCATTCTATTGCATGCTTTGATCCATTCTAGCCATCTAAAATTATACAATCTCGAATGTAAATCTGAGAATATAATGTTATATGAAATAATATAGAATGTATAAAATTTAAGGACATGTCTTTTTCATACATAAGCACAAAATGAATCTTTGAAGAATATATAGAGTAGAAAGATCTTCAAATTTATAATGCATCAACGTAGATTAATTTATATCACACAAATACAGATATAAATACCTATTCCTTTCTTTCGGAAAACGAAAAAAATGTCGTCTCATTATTTTTATATTCACCATACAACCTGGTGCAGAGCACCAACGAGTGTTAGTTCCCTCCATTCTTTAAGGCAATACTATTTATTGCATCACAGTTTACTTTTTAATTGGAAACCTAGAATAAAAAAAAAATATATATATATATATTTCTTAATCCTGTGCTTTATGCATTAAATAAAGTATATTTACATTTTTAAGTCTGAAAGTTTATGTTATTTATAAATGGATAATTTGTAATTTCGAGAATTAGTTTTTAATCATAGTACTGTACAATATATTACATAATTTTATATAATAACACAATTTTGAAATATATAAACAGCATGTAATTATAGAATGTAAACTCCTTACATTAAGAAATAAAGTTTAATATATAAAGATCCACAATATTATATTTTAAAAGTGACAATAGGGCAAATTACTCAAAATATATTTGTCCTTTTCTTAAGTAGCTAATTATAAATATCCCCACCTTAATTTATAGCAAAAGTCAAATTCGTAAACTCTTACTCAACAATTACTCACAACTGCAAAAAAGCTTTACTTATCATTTCTCATGTGCTTTTGTGTACACGCACCATGCAAGATCTATGAATTTGTTATAATTATTGTTAAAATTACATGTTGAATTTACGAGTGGAGTAAATTTTAATTACAATCCGCTGCACATATCCTACCATTCGTAAGTATTTACTCACTTATGTCTTTTCGTATCTCTCATAACTGTTAGAGGTAATTTTAAGGACTGTTTACTTTAAGACAAAGAGCAACAGATAAACACCAATTGACGGTATACCTCAGAATCCTAGAATTACCTCAAGCAAGAGAGGTTGTGAATTCTACGAGTGAGCGAATACGAGCAAGAAACTCCTCAAATCTCGTATATGAAATTCGGTCGGCACGTCAACCATGTCCCTTAAATCGCATCCTGTCGACAGGCTGGAACAGGATGTTCCTCATCCGTTCTACGTCTCCTTTTGGGAAGCAACGTCTTGGAAATAAACAAGAAGCGATCCGTTAAATTAAACCATCGCGAACGTTTAATCCCGAATTAAAGTGATTACGTATATGGATTTCGAAAGAGAAGAAGCAAAGGAGAGAATTACAGAAAAGTATGTGGGAGAGAATCGGCATCTTTTAACAAACGAAAAACGAGGTTTTCGCGCGATGCGTTACGTGCTTTCGCAAAAAAAAAACGTCAACCGAGTGTGATAAACAGATTCGATTGGTTGCCCTTGAGCTGCCACGTTGCCCAGTAGCCAATTGCCGTTCGCGCTGAATTCGCGGCAATTTTGGTTGTATCTCAAGTTTCACGCATGTAAAAACGCATCGGGACCTAAAACGTTTATCGTAGAAAGATTTCATACGACTTTTATCTAAACTGTTACATTATATTACTATTAAGTGCAATGTACTTTTATTATACGTTTTATTCTACTAATAAAATGATAAGATACTTAAGCATTTTTAAGAAATACAAAACTGAAGTCGTCGACTTCATCGAACTTATCTCGATTTTATTCGGAACCGACATCTTTCTTATCAAGCTATACACAAAGGAATAAAATAAATATATTTTTCCATTCCTTTTTATAAAGTTTAATATATGTTATATATATTTTATATTACATATTATGTCACATATAATATATACACATACATAAATACATACAAAATTATATAATAAATGGCATGTTTTTATTTAAACCTACATATGTAAGTAAAGTATATACGAGTATATAGATATATATATATATATATAATATACACAGACATATAATTACGGCATAAAATCTGTACTATAGGTCCTTGTACTCAAAAATATACTGAACTTCAATATAGCATCTATGGTAGGTTCGAATACTATTTCATCTTCGGCGGCCCAACCAACGGTATCTGCAGCTAAAAGTAAAAAATGAAACAATATTAATGAAAATGCATCATAATCTTAAATTTAATAAAGAAATTAAATAATATGTTAACAGACGTTAAATAAAGAAATAAAGAAAAAGAAGAAGTGTACATACATCATAAAACAGCAGCAGTTATGAATAGAATTTAAGATAATATCTACCAGAGATTATGTAACATTTATAGTAAAATTAAATATTATCACAAAATTATCATACATTCTACTGTAAAATACTTCTATAAATCGTACATGATAAAGAATCAAATTATCTTAAACTAATTAAGAAACGAATGTCTTTAATATTCAAGAAATATTATCAAAGTAAATTTCTTATTTTTAAATTAGCATTTGCTTACTTTTAATTGAAGATTTAATTTTTTAATATAAAATGATATTTATATAAGACTAGAATATTTTAAGAGCATCATGGATAGTATATGACAAATTAATACGTAGAATGTACATTTGTAAAAATTAATTAACAACTATCAAGTATTAGGAATTAAAATTTCCAAATAATAATAATTTAATAATAATAATTACATACTTAGATCACTAATATTGATTACAGGTGGTGGAGAGAACAGAGTAACACGTGTTTTTTTCAAGAGTTTACTTTCTAAACATCCCAATTTGATCAGCATCTGAAAAACAAATTATTTTTATTAAAAATAAACTTTTTGTGCTAGATAATAATATCAAAAAAAGAACAATAGGCAGTATATTTTTTCAATAAGTTATAATAGAAATTTTGTAATATTTATATCCAATGAGGCATAACAGATAAGATCTAATAGAGCAAGTCTTTCCAATAATCCAAAAATACGGCCTTATCAATTTCAAGATATATAAGCAATCGATAAAATGAACCTCGAGCAATTCGCGCGTATGGAAGGGTTGTAGAGCAGGGACAAATCTGCTTTGCACTTTTGACATCGTGAGCCCGGGATGAAGCAAGCAGTAACTCAGAATTGCGCCCAACATTCGATCTAGAACTTTGCGATTCAGCGCACCGTCTATACGTATCCATGGCTTTATTAGAACTTTTATTTCCTCGGCAGTTCTGAAAGAGAACAGTTCATCAGTATCATTTTTTATGCTTCTGAGAATTTTTCTCACTGTTCTTTCGTGATACATACGTGAAATCTAGTTGCTGCGCAGATTTGTACACGTCTTTTTGTGGAAGTAATCGTGTTTTTTGCTTGTGAGTTCGTTTTCTTGTACGTGAACTACTTTCCTCATTGATCTCGCCGTGTTTCTTTTTGTCATTCTCTTCATTTAAGCCATTATCCATTTCATTTTTCTTCTCTTTGCTTTCTTGGTTGTCCGATGACGTTGAAGTCACCGCATTGTCTACTTCACCTGCCATATATATTTATTCATATAAAAACATTAATTTAAAAAAATAATATATTAGATAATAGAACAGATAATAAAAAATAATAGATAATAAAATAATAGATAAAATAATAGAATTTATCTATCTAACATTCAACAAATATAAAGACTGATTTTTATGTCATTCTATTAGATTTTACAATATGAAAAAATTGAAGTAAAACATAAGAGTAATAATATCAAAGTAATATTTTTATAAGCCCTTCTATTTTATAAAATTTTTCAAATGAGGTTTACAGAATTCGTAATACCGAAAGTCTTATAGAACTTGTTGAGAATTGAAATGCTTGTTTATAAGTACGAAATAAATATTTCAATAAAATATGAAACCATAGAATATAACAATATTACGTTTTTCACTTATATTTTCTTCATTGTGGAGATTTGTGTCTTTTGCATTTATCTGAGCATTTGTCTCAGCTGTTTCTCCTTGTGGCATTGTAGCATATATACTCTCCTTAAATGGTACTAGGGATTCTTGTTCAAGGCGATATATCTTGCAAGAATGAATTAGCCAAGGATCCACATAACGATGATGGATATAACGGGGTTTAGTGACACCAGAGCGTAGAAATATATGATTGTCTATTAAAAACGAAATGACCTTGTAGAAGTTTTCTCCTTGCTCAGCAAAGAATTTATCCTGGACAAAATAGAAAAAATGCAATGTTTGTAAGAAAAAACTAAATTAATAAAATATTTTTAGGAAAACTATTAATTTTTAAATGTAAAAAATAAATACAAGGCAATAAAAAGTTGCTCCTTTTAGAAAGAATAAATTACCAGCAATTCCTGTGAAGAGACGCCGATTTCTTTCTTCTCCTGGACAAATTCGTACACAGCGTCGACATATTTCCAATTAACTGCTATTTCTTCCGTTTTCTTCACGATCTCGTTCTTGTAGTCCATATAAGAGATACTGTTCTTCGGAAAAATGGCAGTCCGATTTAACTCACCAAGAAAATCATTTACAGTCTCGATTTTCAGTGGCACTAATTGGCTAAGCACTGAGTGACCTTTAAAATTCTCAACGTCATTTAACGCGAATGCTGTCGACGAAGATGTTTCCAAACTATAAAACATTTTAAAGCTATTGACCACGAAGTATTCGTGCGCGTGATGACTATCGGTTACTGAGAGATCGTTCAGTTCTTCTCTCATCCTTAGCATGGCTATTCTAGTATATTTTTTCTGAAAATCGCTTGTATCTTCTGTTTTGTAAGAATTGAAGTAGCTCGTCTCAGATGATATGTTTTTGATAATCTCGCTGACACGTCGAGGAACCGAAGTCACATCGGTTATATTGTCTCCTTGCATCGAAAAACCTGGCAATTAAAGCAATATATTTATATTATTTTAAAGAAATTATAAAATATGTATATATTATAATTATAAAATTTAATTGTAAATCATAATATAATTTAATGTTTAAACTATATATGTATATATTTTATAAACATCGAACATTTAAATCTAATAAAAAATAAATAAATCCTCAATTTTTAGCTAACATTGACAGTAGTAATTTGTAATCGTACATATTACAATAAAAGATAATTATTTTTATAGGAATAAAAATTTTATTATTATAAAAACATAATATACCTTCTTCTTTCATCTGTCTCTTTAATTCATTCAATTTAAAAGACTTGGAGCTATCTGGAAGTATTTTTTCGATGCTTTCAACATCTTCGCACAATTCCTCTTCAAGAATTTTCGATTCCTCATTTTCTTCTAAATCCTCGAGATCTATCGAATCTTCGGAATTTAATCTTGCTCTCTTCAGGAACTGCTCTTCGTAATCTGTTGAATCCTCTTCAATATTGGCAGATCTTTTTCTTGATGAGCGATTTGCACGAGTTTTTTTCTGACTTTGTTGGTGAGGACGATCCTTTGAGTTCGTTTCCTCGTGCTTGTCGCTTTCGTCAAGAGATCGGTTTTCCTCGAGCGATGTGTCTTCATTCTGATGAGATTGAATCCCTTGTTTTCTTTCATTACTTTCCTCGTTTTTCCGAAATATCTTTAATGTTGGTTCTTCGGGATTATTGTTATCAACGGGTCTGCTTCTTTTCAAAGAATTTTCTTGTACATTGTAGAAAGTTTTTCCGTCCTTCGTCTCAAATCCAGAAACTCTGGCGTTCTTAGCATCAACACTCTCAAATTTAAAGCGATAGAGTCTCGTCAAAATATCTTGATACCTTTGAGCAACCCTGAAATAGGTCTCGTCTTTGCCTTGGTATCTCGCATCTAACATAATAATTTGGTCTGGCATTTCAATGTCGAAGTCGATTTGACCGCGTGCTAAAAGATCATGCGCGACGGTGACGATGCCACTGGAAACCGGGATCTCAGTACCGTTAAACACAGTTTCTTGATTTTCTGAAGAAACGTTATTTTTATGCTCGGAATACCACTGCAGTAATCTCACGAAAACATCGTAGGATTCTTTAAAGACATCATAAGTCCACTTGGTCTGGAACTTGTAGATGTAGTTAATACTGAGTTGATACTGTGAGCTGCTCATCGGCATGTAATTCCCGTATTTCTTAATATTCGCCAAATGATGCTTTTTTATTGTCACCATCTGATCCGATCTGATTTTATTCATTGCTTGCTTCAGAAGAGCCTCCGAATAGTGTTGGTATACCTTTAACAAAAGAGCTACTAATGAGTACGACCAAAACAGTTTTGTAGCATAATTTAAAAATTTTGAGAAGCAACAATATAGAATCAACACATTAATTATATGTTTTTATGTTATTACATACATAAATAAATTTTATCTAAAAATAAATGATAGATATCTTTAAAAAAAAGAAATATAAAAAAGGACGTTATTCGCTAAGCAATAGCTATTGATCAAGAAAAATCAAATAACGATTTTTTTGTTTAATATTTAAAAATTTAATTACAGTTTAATTTTTAAGATAAGTATATTTTGGAGTATTATATTTTATGAATATTATATTCCATAATTTATATCGATCATACCGTGAAGAGTTGATAAGCCCAAGAACGCCTGTCCTTCCCACAGCACATGGAACTGTGTATAACAGAATTGATAGTCGCCGAATGAACATCATTTATGTTTCGTACATCCTTCGTGAAACCCTGGTTTTGACGCGGCTTCGTCGGATGGACCACTTCGAAGAGAAGATTAAACTCCTGCACGGTTTTCGGCATCGCCATATGCTTCTTTGGTTTAATCTCCGCAATGTCGTAATACTTTTTAACAATATAGGCAACAAGCTCCTTGAAAACTTCCGTCATCCGTTTTTCGTACTCTATCGAGCTCGAACACTCGCCTTTTAATCTGTCCATGGTGCCGCCGTATCGCCTGTCGACAAACGGGTCCTGTTTGATCTCCTCGATGCCCAGCGTAACGCTGTTCATCGTGCGTGACTGTCGCAGCATGTACATCAATCGGCGTTGACAGGCGCGTGAAGTCTTGTTGTACGAGTTGTAAGAGAACGTTCGCAATACGTCTCGTACCGCTATGAAACTGACCACCTGCTTGCGCGGATTCGGCGACAGATAAGTCGTCGCTACTCTGCATACCAGCAAAATGTTATCTTCATGTGAGTCCCATTCCACTCGCAACTTTTCCATCCGTTGCATCGCCCGATAATCGTCCTCGTCGTATTTGACACGAGACTTCCGTACACTTGTCTTGCGTGGCATTACACGCCGCACGAAGGACTTCTGCTTACTAGACTGATGCGACGGTAGGGCCTCGTTCCTCCGCCCTGCGGTGCTGAGATGATCGTATACTTTTTTCCGTAATTCAGTCGCGCTGATAGTAGACGGGTGCGGCGGCCCCGAGATCTTCTTCAGACCATCGTACTCCGTAAACTTAACTGGCTTTGCCTGAATTTTCGACAGATGCAAATCCCGTTGACCTGTGGATTTTCCTTGCTTCCTAGAAGTCTGATAACAAAGGAGAATATTTCACATTGATATATCTTGTAGTGAATATTGTATATCAAGATATAATCTGATACATATATACCGATATCGATAAATGAATTAATCTCGCGGTATAGAGTTATAAATTTTAAAAACTTATGTCTAGAAATGTATTAGATGTTAAACAGAATAATAAGATTTTTTAACAGAAAAAATATTTGTGTTATCTAATATAAAAACATTTATTATAAATTTCTTTTTACAATTAAAATATTAAATATAAAGAATCTAAAAGTTTAAAAATCCCAAAAAAGAAATTTTTTTCAAAGCAATTTTTTATCAGGTATCTTAGATGATTTCTTTACTTCTTTACCTGATGTATAGAATTGTTGTGTGAACATTGATGCCAATTGCGTTTCAGATGCGCGAAGAAAGCTGAGTCGATACCAGCCGCACCTTTACGATCTCCAGGAATTGCACCGGTATCATTTTCCTTGACTTCTTTGGGACTACGTGCTGCAACCGCCTCTATCATGGCAGCTTTCTTACTTAAATCCTCAAGTAGAATATCCTTGCCGTGTACCACCAGCCTACCACCAAGTTGCGTATTAATACAAATAGTCCACATTTCACACCAATATGTATCAACATCCTGTAAAAAAATGCAATATTACTTCATCTTTTTGTTCGGAATAGTCCTCTAAAATTGCGTAAATATGTACCGTAATGATAAAGAACATTATTGGTTCATTTTCTTTAATTTATTAAATCTCAGTTTTTCAAAGTGAAGAGTATGATTTTCATATGATATTGTTTGTTAATTATAAAAATTTTATCACCTGCAACATCACATTAATATAATAAAAAAAGCAAAGACATAAATCGGAACCGTAATCATTTTGAAATACTGGAAATGCTAGAATAATGATTATTGATACACATAAATTGAATCTAATCAAGACTTGATATTTTCTAAACCAAAGACTATAGTGATTTTTGGTATTCTAAATAAAATACTTTTCGAAATAAAAGGCAAACATCATATTTAGTCTTACGATGTTTGTGGAGAGTTAAATTTCCTTCATAAAACTTAGAACAGAGATTTAGATTCAATCGTATTTTTAAAATATTTTTAATAGTAATATCAGTCAACAATACCTCTATGCAATTGAAGACATATTTAGTCACCGGATACGTCTTGTCTTCGATTTTGTGATATCCTGGTGCCGAAGAAGTCGTATCCATCAATTCCGTGTGTCGGTTCACGTAAATAAATACTTGATCTTTGTCTTTCAATCGCTGTGGACCAAATTGGACTAGGCCGATATAGCCCAATCTAGTTATGGTATCATGGATATTGAATATATACTTCCTCGCATACAAGAGAGTATTGCGTATGGGTACCTAAATTACAAGAAAATGATTAAGAAAAGGTAAACATTATTAACATAAGTTCATATCATAGAAGCCATTAATGTGGTGTCAGTACAACAATCCATGTTCAAATCCTTGATCTTCAAAGATCCAAATTTATGTTTTATTTTCCGTTTAATTTACAAGGAAATAAAGATTAAGATTGCTAATATCTGAAACTTTCGGATATTTTATTCGAGTTGCATTTTTAAACCTTCTATAATGTACATAAGATTCATAAGAAGTCTCAAACTTACTGGAAGATTCTTAACGAGATAATGTTTTCTAATCGGATGGTTTAAATAATGCTCCAATTCCGGAATTACGAAGGTGATATTATGTATCTTGGCAAAAATCGATAAAGGCAGCCCTAACAAAACGTCGCACATCAGCGCCCAACCTTTGGGCCATCCACTATGTTTAGGCAAAGGCGGAATGAAAGTTTTCCAATTTACTTCGGTACCGATGTAATAAATAGTACTGAACTCCTGGACGAGATTGTTGTTAATTTCATATTTAGACTTGAGAATTTCTATCTGTTGTTGCTGAGATAATTTTGGTATGCCAGGATGATCATAGACCAAATAGAACAGCAGCTTGTGCATCAACTGCATTCTGACGAATTTTGGGCAGAGACCGTAACGTTTGCCAGCTTTGGTATCATACTTGTAATTTGCAGAGGGCAATTTAGATGCTGTCTTATTGAGCTCTTGCAATTGTTCCTTAGAGTTCTCCTGCTTATCTGCCATTTTCTTTGCGAGCACTTTTGCCTTTTGAGACGCTAATAAGCAAAACTTGACTTTTGCTTGCTCGACAGCTGATTTAATCACGGTATGATCAGTATCGATGTTAGGATCGCAAATGAACATCATATTCTTTTCACGTCCGTTTGCGCTCAAAGTTAATTTGATGTTCTTCACTAGATTATCCTTAGCAAGTTTCTGCAACAGTCTGATAAGCGACTTTTTGTCAATCTTCACATCGTAACCCTCTTTATCTTCTTCCTCGCAAATCATCTTCATGAGTTTCGCTGTATCGTCAATCACTTGATGTTCTTTCACTGCCTCGATTATCATATTGGCACGTCTTAACAACCTAAATATAAGAACAGAAAATATTTAATGATATTGATATTTACGAGTACAATGAAGAAATCTGAGCGAAGTATATTTACTTATTGTATATAGCATGTTCATACAAACCTGTATGTAATAGGAGCATTTCTTTTCTCGTTATCCTGCACAACTTCCATAAAACCGAAAACTTCGCTAACGCCTTTTCCAGTACGAATGGGCTTTTGAGCTGTCAAATTTGTCTTTATACTATTATAAAATAACGTGGCTTTAGCATCATTTACAATTTGTTGCATAGACGTGGACGCAATCTTCACTTTTTGCTCCTTTGCGTTGGTATTAGAACTCTTCATTGATAAAAATTTCAACGTTGTGCATCTATATTTGGATCGAAATTTTGACAATTGATACTTGTGCAAAATTTTATTAACGACATAGAACAAATTTTTTAATTTCGTTTCCTTTCTAGCATAATTTGCATCAGCATTATCTTCATTTTTATCTTTATCAATAATCATATCAATATCCGTATTCTGATAATTGAAACAGGATTTTTTATTTGTTTGGTTGTCTTTGTAGATCGCGGGATGCTGTTCGTTTTCTACTCGCAAAGTCGTTTCGTTTTTTAGATTCTCTTCATTCTTATTAATTAGTTTTTTGGTAAGTTCCTTAATCCTATGTACTTCTTTGTTAAACTGCTTACTCATTTTACTACTTTTTTCGAATTTCTTCGAGACATATCTCGTAATCCTCTGCCGACCTACATCGTTCATGTACGTTGCAGTGATACGGGCCTTCACCATATTTCTTAGAAATGATCTAGACTGTAACTTGGTAAGACCCATTTTCTTTCCCAAATGAGCTAAAAATTATAATAATTGATTTCTTAACTTTTATTCGTCTATAATTAAAAAATTAAATAATAAAAAAGCATGGTTTATATTAATCTTGTAGTATTATGATAATTTACATAAATTTTATATCTTGAATAACAAAATTCTAAAATAATTACAAAAATTTTGAACTTATTACTAACCTTGAGATATACCTTCCATTTGACTAGCTTCAATAATAGCATTTGTTTGCTTCAGATAAGAAACATTAATCTTGTGATTAGACACATCCAATTCAATGATGTCTTCATCGTCATCCTTCTCATCTTTGTTCCATGTATCAGCAACATTGACATCTGGATACAGCAACTGCACGGCTCTAATTTTCTTCTCCTTTGAAGGATCTTGCTTTTGCCGCCACTCGTTGGGCTCTGCTTCAGGATATAACTTTCTATATGGCACACAGACGTCTGTTTTCACAATTTTTTGAAAGAAGACAGTTTTAAATAGTTTCTTGATAGAATTTTCGATTCCGAGCTTTTTCTTAATCTCATCGTATTCAGCCACGCCATTTTCTTTGGCTCGCAGAATATTGAGCACTTCTTCCGCCAAGTAGATCATCTTTGGCTTTCGTTCTACGTAGAAACGTGTCAAATGTAACAAACTACCACTGCCGCAATGACCGGCGCTCTTCTGATGGTGGACTTGCTTTGTAATCAATTTGTGCTGCAATAGAAACTTTCGGTGATAGAACAAAGTCTTGGGATCCTCTTTGAGCGCGGCCAAGCTGAGCTTGCCTTGAGTGACCTCGCCGTGATAACGAGCTCGACCGATTCTCTCCAAGAAGCAATAATGCATGAGTGTCAACTCCAATATTGGACTTACTTCGACGCCTATCAAAGCTCGAGTCCTAAGTAGCTGAGATGCTACAATTACCAAACTCTGTCCATATTTTTCTGTCACTTCATCCAAACTTGCATTTATCACTTCGCTTTTAATATCCTTCCTTGTATAATACGTGGAGCAAGATCCTCTTACGCCTGCCTTAAGGTCTTGAATAGGACAGTGAGGATAAATATCTGATGGAACATTTGGCTGAAATTAGAAAAGTGAAAAGGATATAACAAGAATTTAAACAATAGAAAAGAAATAGAAGCTAAATTTGAAATACAATTAAAGTACTAAGAAATTATTTGTAATTACAAAACTTTATAACTCAATCTTTTTAATAAAATAACAAACAGTTTAATATTTAATTAAACTTTAGAAAGAATAGAAACATTTTACAGAAAATCATATATATATTATTAATGTATTAATATACTCACTGGCTCGAGTATAATTCCAAGATCAGGATGTACAAACTCATAACGATCGAATATCACAAGTGACTCTCTGGGTGTCTCTAATTTATAAAAGGAAAAGTGCTTTACTATTTTGCACATTAACCATACTTGTTCCATGAAAGGCTTAGGGAACGGCAGTGGATCGTTGAATCTGTTTGCTAACCGTAGCCACAAAGCTAAAAATAAGAAATAGACAAATGAATATATATAAAATATCGAAACGTTATCTATAACAAACAGATAAAAGATTAGCATACAAACAACTCAGTAAATACAAAGGTACAAAGGAACCAAAGTAACAATAATGTAACGTCAATGTTATAATTTCCCACTCAACAATATAACTGCAATGTAACCTGTCCTGCATATAACAGTTATTTGTTGAGTAGGAAATTTTAACATAGACGTTATATTACTGTTACTTTATGTTCACTGGGAATTTAATTATTAGAAATAAAACTTTGAACCGGATTTATATTTGAAAATAAACGGTAACTAACAGTTGTGCAAAAGAAAATAAAAAATAGATAAATCACTTTAAAATTACTAACAAAAATAGATAAATGACAATGTAATATTTTATATATTAAAACGATATAAAATTTAAATGAAATAACCTTGTAAAGTAATGCCGTCTAACCCTTCCAGGGCAACCTCGTCGATGATCTGCTCCATGGGGGCTTCTTCTTCTTTCAATAATTTCTTTCTTGTATTTAAAAATAATTTAACGTGCCGTTAACCTAGCAAAGAGCTTTTCTGTGATTATTAGACATAGTGCACCATAACCTTTTCTACCACTATACCTTTCTCCTACATTCTTATGTGCCGATCTTTTAATCAAGAGAGTGAACCTTTTTAATCTTTTTATATAACACGGAGTCTTAACTCTTTTCCATATTAATCAGGAAGAGAATAAATCCCTTTAAACTTTCGTAGACCATCTGTTCTCCCAACAATACCACAACACAATACGGCCAAATCTGACTCGGCGGCACTCGGCAACACTCGGCAGCGCTCGGCAGCGTTCGGCGGCGCGCCGCTTATTCAGCAGTTCCCGCGCATTTCCGCATAGCCGATCGTTGAGCCCCTCAGCGAGAGCGCGGCTTCGTTTCGCGAAACGTGATTTTACGAAATAGGTAAGTTATCGGTTCGTGCGAATGCAGCTGAATTGATGTGCGCGAATGTAGAATGTCTTGTAATTCCTATAAAGTAATATCTTGTGCGAGTAATTATTCGGAATCCGAGTGAACGTCGCAATGCTATTTTCGACGCGGGCGCGGAGTGAAAAAGTCGCGACGACGAATATATTGAGCGGCATCGCGATTCACGTCCACGTAGTAATTATTATAGTGAGCATTATTAATGTGCATCTTTAATGTAAATTTTATATTTGTATGTTACAGAGTCATTATCTGATGACAATCTGATGTCCCGAGAGGAGGAGGAGGAGGTCTAGGAAAGGCGTCAGGCCTTGATGGAGCAGCCTTTGGTAAGCATCATTTCTTATTTGTATATAATTAATAG
>VBVR01003235.1:0-18423 GCA_011638315.1 Tetramorium parvispinum | reverse complement strand
AAATTAAATAATTTTGAATATTAAAGAAATGCAAGAAGATACCTGTCGACACATTTTTAAGAAAAATTTAACTGCAAATTAATCAAAGAATTTTATTATACGAAACATTCACTGAATTGAAACGATTATTTTGTAAAAAAAATAATTATATTTGATGATTTATAAATTAAAAACTTAGCTTATGTATTATCTCCAATTAAACACTACATCTCTTGTAAATTTACGCAATATTACATCTGCATGACTAATAATGTAAAATTTATACTACTTTTGTCGCCAGTCTCTGTAATAGCATTTAATTAATCCTTTGAACAGTGCATCTGTTTGGCTTTATGCTAATAGCGTTATATTGACAGTTACATTATTATAGTTACAATTATTATTATTATAAACAGAATTAATAGAGAGAATTATAAAATCTGTATTAAATAAAAATAAACTGTTAATTTCTATCACTAAAGTTACAATGAGATACATGTATGACATATAATAATTTCAATATTTCATCATTATTCATTATAATTGAGTTGCGACAATCGGCTTAAAATATACCTTTTACATTAATAATAACATTATATAATAGAATAAAAAATAAAATTAATTATAATTAATCTCTTTATTAACAAAATATATAGTAAAATTTATTAAAAATAGTGTTTTTAAAATTTTTTATTCTTTAATTTTTAGCTTCTAGATTATTTTAAAAATTATTCTAACATATGGAATAATAAATTAGAAATGAATCTCGGAAATGATCTATTTTAGACTAATAATTTCCATTTTAGGTATTTTGATCAGTTTATAACATTTCTGATTGCGTCTTCTTTATAATTTATTTGTGTCACACAAGTCGTGTTTTATTTCGAGCCGGAAAGTTGACAGTAAGTCGAGTTAGAAGCTTAAAAGTAATATAACCTTCTGAAATTCTCATGAGATCATCGGCACATTTCCGAAAAAGAATGCTATAAATAATACGACACGAAGAGAGATCACGACATTTTATCGATCATTGAAAACAAATTATATTTAGTTTTTTTCTGTTTGATTTTTAAATATCATCGACTACAGAATAAATAAAGGAGTGTGAGAATCTTAATAACAGATGTAGATTCCGAACATGTCCAGAAACTATCATAAAATGTAAGATATTATAGACATGTGTTTTCTGTGCATATTAATATTTCTTAATATTTTTAAATATTCTCAGTACATTCTATAGAGGTACAGATCATTCGAATGATATCTGTTGATGATTGCTGTTAAGAAAGGGTGTCTTAAAGTGGCGACCGACCCACCGACTGACTGACTGACCGACCGACCGACCGACTGACTGAAGGAGAAAATGCTATTTCGCTAATGGAAAGTCGGATCCACAAATCGGCGGTACCGCAGCGCTCACTCGCCTCTTTGTCTTTTGGGCCCCGCATACTCCAGTTTTTCAATTTAAAACGACTTCTAAGGAGAACGAGGGTAGAACAAGGGTGAGGGGCCGTTCGATCGATATCGAGCGGGCCAAATGGCACCGGTAAATTGGAATTGTTACCGATAACGACGTTGTCAGAGGCAGCCGTGGGTTCGCGTGTCCTTAGAAATCATTCCATGTAATTCAAGTATAACTTTTACCTAGTACAGATCCTATAGTAATGAACGTGCGAGGCGATACCAAAATCAGTTTCCGAGTCCCGCAAAGTCCGACGAAATCATTGTTACGGACTTTAGGAAGTGTCAAAAGCTTCAGAAATACGTGAGAGACTTCTTATATAGTTTGAAACAATCTTGGCTGCTTTATTTATATACTTTTAAATATTTGGTACTCTTACAACTCTCTTGTGCTTTATATAATTAAAGTATTCTTGTATTTTAATATAATTTTGTATACTTAATTTTCGTTGAGAATTACAGCACGAGACATTTTTATAAAAAAATATTAAAATTTTTCATATATAAAATTGAGAAGCCGCATTTTGAAAGTATTATATGAATATAAAATAAAAAAGAATATTTTTCACACAATATGAAAATTTATAATTTATAATGTTATACTCGTAAATCTCTTAATATATTTAATAAATCAATTATTGAATTTAATAAATAATGAATCAATCATTGGATTTAATATTAAATTTTCAATAAAATTAGTTATTAACTTAAATTAAATTATATACACATATTTGTACAAAGAGAGAAAAGAATGAGTGAGGAAAATGTAACACCGATTCTCTATTTATCAAAACATGAATGCTTTATATGTAAGATATTTTTAAGATATAAGTAGAGACAGAGACCCTAATAGAATGTTTGACTTAAAAATATAATTAAATTGTTGATAATTTGAATCTTTCTATATATAAGTTTTCGATTCGTATACATGATGAATTTTTAATTGGTTCTCCTAGCTAAATCGGCCAGAAAGTTCGAAGCACCGTCGAAGCAAACTCATAAATCTTATATCATTATTACGACGTTTCTGTCTTACTTTCGTTTCTGTCTTTAACATTGCCAAGTTGCCGCGCGATCCCAGTTTCGTCATATCGTTGATTCAGTGGACTGATCGCGCAGTTTCGCTGTTATGGCAACCATAACGTCGCTTATTGCGAAAAGTTATGGCTCTACCAGCGCGTATATGTACGTTCGAACGTGTACACATACGGAGAGATAAAGGAATTTTCGTAAATTTCGAAATTAACGCGCGATAAAAGCACATCCGTCCAAGACTATTCGCTTAAAGTGATGAAAGACGTGTTAACGCACAAACCGCGGAAATGGATTAAACTCATCAAAAAGTTATAACACAAAGTGTTCAAAGGGTGGTTTGCGAAATACGCTTGCCTGCTCTCTTTTATAAATTGCATGGATACTGAGAATTGCGTCGATTGATTCGAATTGTTCGAACTACGAGAGATGCGGTTGCTTTCTGTAAAGTACAACTACTAGTTGTATTTCACAGTTGTAAAATAATGAAAGCACTATCAGAGTTCGAGAAAGCATTATAAATACGGAACTGAGTAATAAACTCTCATCACTATTTACCTCAATCGAATGATTCTAAGTCGATTTTTAATTACAAAGATATAATCTCTTTAAAAATTTTTTTAAAGAAAACTATATTTCTAATTTATTAGAAATAATTATTCAAATTCAAGTCGAAAATTTCAGATATGGAAAGTTGCAATATATGAGCACAGATGACATAAAAATAAATTAATTTGTGTATTTATCTTCTCGTCACGTGACATCTCAATAATATTACTATCGCAATATAATTATTGTGATCGAAGGCGCGGGAAATATTTTGATATTAGATTCGTTATTTTACTTAATGAGAATATCTGCTCTGCAACGGTAACTGATGTTGCGATAGATCAGCGACGTAATAGAATAGATTCTTTAATTAAGTAAAATTGACGGATGCTCGCGTAAATTATTGATACGCTCGAAAGTTCTCGCGAACCCTGTCTGTCGATGCGTACTCATTCGCTTAGCGCCTCGCGTCCAATGATGAAGAGAGCTCAATTATGTAATTGGAACAAGGAAAGTGCAATATCCATGAGTATCATCGAATAAAAACTTACTACAACTCGAGCGAGAAGGAAATCGGTCACTTCGCGTCTGCTTTAATTTACTTTCTAAGTAATTGTCGGCAGTTAAATGTTTCTGCAATTTAGAAATATTAGATTTACAAATGTAAAACATTAAATTGATTTCTTAATTTCTGTCTGGATAAATAACATAAAACAAAATTTCGTTATGCACGACTCAATAAGATTCTTTAATAATCTTAAAATTTTTGCTTAACAAAAATGTCGAAACTACCGAACTAATAGTTAATGCAATTATTTACAGCTTTTTAAAACGTTTTATATTATAAAATAATAACTATTATTTGATACGAGTTATCAGTGTTTTGTAAAAATAATTTCAAAAATTGAATTAGGTACTTTAAAATATTCTGCTTTTACTCATTAAAAAATGTCAGATAATATTTTAGTAATTATTTAACATAATTATTTAACGGGAATTTAACTTTAAAAAGCTAAAAGCATTGTCTATTTAAAATCATCAAAATGCATACATTTTTTCTACGTTATGACATCACGTTGCGATCGCCGACAGCGTACGTTCGCGCACGATCATGATATAAATCAGTCAAATTGTGGACTATTATTTTTCTAGCACATCTCTCGCATGAATGACGTTGATCGCTAGACGCTTGACGATTTTTACCTGTGCTCTTGCGATAGTGCTCCGGCATAAAATGTAAAAGATTGACACTTGTGATACAAAAGGCGTACGTCTGTCCATCGCTCCGACGGGAGATATATTGTTTGGATTTGTAAAAATTATTTCGGAAAAATGCTATATCTAAGCAATAACTTGGTTGAACAAAAATATTTTTATTTAATCTATTAAAAATTGTTTGTCGTTTTGACGTATTTATTGTTTCTAAATGGTCATTCCTTGAATAATTTTATAATTTGGAGATATTTATTTTCTATATGGTGATTTTATTTTTATTTTATGATTGATCGTGAAAGAGAAATTTATATTTTTGATTTGGATTTTATGTTTTCGATTCTTGAAATTGAGTGTGTGATCTATGTAAATATTCATACATATTTTCTTTTTTTTTTTCTAAAGATACATTTTGAAATAAGTAGTTCAGAGAATATTTCAGTTCTTAAGATAAAATAAAATTTTTTTATTAGAATTAAATAAATTGAGAGAAAGAAAAGAGAGAAGAAGAAAGAGCGCTATGATTGGAGAAGATTTCATTAATTATCTAAAAGAGAGAGAGAAATCTAAAAGGAAAAGGTCTTGTAACAGTAGCTTTAAACCAAATTTTAGAAAGACAAATGAATAATAAAACCAAATTCTCTAATTAAATTTATATAACTAATATTTTAGCAAAAATTTTTAATTTTAAATTCATACTAAAAATCTATTATTAAAATTCGAGGATTGTTGAATCTAAATTTTCTGATCATAAATGTAGAACTGGATTAGATATTCTAAGCTCTCTCGTAATACGATACATTTATTGTACCACAACATTGTTAGGTAAATATCGATGTAATATAATTTCTCGATGAGAAATTTGGGAGAGGAGGCTGGTTTAGAACCGCACAATATTGGAATGGTTTGCAGTTACGCAGGCGTTCTCGAGAAAACATGGGAATTCTCTACTCGTATTATCAGCGATAATTTGTAGCCTTATGATTTATAGGTAAATCCATGCTCGTTCGATTATGCGTTATGGTGCAGTAGCGTAAAACACTCGTGAGAATATAATTTTCGATCGAGTATCTGCCAAAGCTACGCACATTAATTACCACGCTATAATTTTATCGTGTGCGTCCTTGTAATATGCGCACGACGCGCCTATTATTGTTCCATTAACGATGCGACGGCGATCGACCACACATGCGAAATCGATAGCTAATTTAGAGGTGCTCATCGCCGCGAGATAGTCGACGTTTATTAATTGCGTTTTATTCGTTATCACTATTTTTTCTCCTCGCGGGAGATATCCCGAATATTGTGATCCCCGAACATTTGCCCGCAGGAATTGTTCACGCAACAAAACGTTCGATCACGGTATCTATAAGTTAATAACAAAGCTTTTCAAAAAATATGGTATAGGGTCAAAGATATTTTAAGTTGAACACTAAATAATTATAAAAAAGTCGAAGTTTGAAGAAAAAGAAATCGTTCTAAATTTGTCGAAAAATTTATATTTATAGGTCCATCATTCTGTTTAATATTCTACACATTATTTGAAGCTTTTATTTGCAACAATTATAATTAGCGCAATATTGTGATATTAATCGATTAACATTCTGAATAAAAATTATATTTGCAATTTATTAATTTTTAGTAAATACGAATTTATGATTATATTAACAGAATATTGATAGACGTTCCCGCTTTATACATTTCGTGGTTATTATTAATTTTGCTAATGATGAAGATGGATTGCGTATGAATTCCAAATTGGAGTCAGCGACATTTCGGAATTCAACTTCGGACCAAAGTTACTACCGCTCCGAGAAGGAAAACGAGGTTGTCCCTTCCTTCCCCTCTCCCTTTAGCATGAACTATAATTAGTTTATCAAGAACTATTAGCAGTGCTCGCGCAATTCTCTCTATAAGCAAGCTGTGCAAAATGTGCAAAATACACGAGACTTGATTTCGTCCTACTCTTTCAGTGATCCAACATGAATTTTCTGATGTATTAATATATTACGCGATATTTGATTTATGTATTGAAAAATAAAACTTCAACATTAGTTAATATTATTTCTTGCCGATGAATTTCCAAGAATTTCCTTTTCCAAATTCATTAGCGCGCTTAAGTAACACTTCCATAATTTCATAACTTGAAATCAAACAGCTGACGAAAATTAAGATCTTAGTTCTCGAGCATACAGAATAGATTTGATAAATTTAATTAATTTAGAGCTACACTTTTTAACAAACTCATATTTTGCATTTTGTTTTTTTTATATTAAAAAAAGCGTAAACTTTTAATTAAACATAAATCTACAATATACATTATTTTTTAAAAGTTATTATGCTAATTCCATTTTGTAGTATTCCGATCTCTCTCTCTTTCTCTCTCTCTCTTATTTCAGAAAAATCTTTATTTTTAGGTAATTGATTGTTATAAAACCGATGCTAATTATATTACGCCATCGTATTTACCATATAAATTTATATATTTTAATTTATTTATATATTTTGTCACATTTTTTCCGTGTTATTTTCTGACACGTTATTCTACAAGTCGCTTTTGTTTTCGAAATTTTAAGGTAAATTAAAAGTTAAGACTATTCGTTGTTAAATGCTTTTCACAGAGTGCACTCTCGAGAACATGTTCACTTCGCATAATTTGCTGTATATTCTCGTACACACGTATTAGAAACATGGTTAAGGTGTCTTTCCAGGATAATCATACCTCGCAGACATTTTGTTTAGGTTTCTGTTTATTTTTCCATTCGCAACAATTCGAAAACAATAATTTATATATTATAAAATTATTTAGAAATATCTTTTCTCCTTGAAAAACAAAATAATATTTTGCTTTATGCAGCCGAGAAAATTAACTATAGCGCAATCAGACCAAAACTGTAGTTCCCAATCTAAACCCAGTAAGTTGCCCATATCATGTCTTGAATTTATCACCATGTATAGTTCTTGTTAGAGAACTATACATCTCAACTTCTCCCTCATGCAAATACATCATATATTATACGAAAAGGAAAGTTTCTCCTTAAATTACGTCTATAAGAAAAGCTCTTTAAATTTTGTCTAATTTGAAAAAAATTAAGATGAAGAGAGCAATAAAGACGAAAAGAATACGTGATAACAAAATATTTTAATGGGTCACACATTTTCAATATTTTAATTTACACATTAGAGTAATCGATAAGTTATTATTATTTATTTGGCTAGAGAGTATTATTTTCAATAATATTCTAATATGTAGTAAATATCATAGAATATTTTTTTTTGAAACTAGGATATTATATAATTTAGTCTTCTTATAACAAGCAGAAATTGATCAATGTGAATACCAAATAATAATAATAATAATATAAAATCAGTGATTTTAAGTTCTTGATATATTAAAGGGGCCAACTTCTTAATTAACTATATTTTATGAATGTGTCATTTATATCTGTTAATTTTGCGCAAATATATCAAGCTATATCTTTTTTAACCATTTTTGAAATATAAAAATACTGAGCGTAAAGTACTGCTAAAAAATTACTTCGTCGTTTGAGAGAATTTTTAATTTTTATCATACTCACTGGCGAAGGCTTTTAGCGCTTGGCTACCTCTTTCTTAACGTTCTTTTTATCAAAAGTCAGAAGATGATCGTTTTTGCCACAAAACTCTTGAAAGACGAATTCTTAAAATTGTGAAGCACGGGCGATGTGAAGCGAGGAAAATTTTGTGGCATGTACGTCTCGAGATCGGGCAATGGCATGACACGATCGGCATGTTGAGATTCGCGGGATATAGAGATAGGCGAGGGAAAAAGGAGTGGTTTTAAACGTCACAAAGGTGTAACGGATTGTTGCGGTTACGGCGGTAAAAGAGTAACATGCTGTGCACGGAATGACCCCGAGTTCCTGTTTCAAATCCGGGTCGTTGTGGATATTTGTCACGAAACAAAGAATTCATGACGGAACAGTACGTGTCTCTATCGCTCGAGATTCTGCGACAACTACAAACATCATATTCAAATAGAGAAATCTTTCTTTGTCAAAATTTACAAACAATATATTACAAATAAATTAGCAAATTAGATCTTTTTCCAAAGCTAATTAAATTGAGTAATTTTCTTGACCAATATCTTCAAAATCGATAAATGTAACTAATCGCTTAGCGGTAATTAATTGTTATTGCTGCAAAGACAATTTATGAAAGAAATTGAAATTTCTCAAAATTAGGACTCAACAAAATTAAGTTTTAAAAGGTTAAAGCACCTTTTCGGCGGTCGGATTCGCCTCGCGCGCTTATTTTTCGTGTCCGCCAACGATATCCCGAATTACTTTTCGAGTCTGCCCACCACACGGTGCTCGGTATGTTCGCGCATGTGGCGGCTTAAGACGTCGTTCAGTTTGCAATTTTCGTCGCTGTGCTTTTACTGCACCCCGGAGTACTGCAGAATTGCTGAACCAACTAACGAAACTTTGCTCCTTAAGAACTTTCGAGGACTTTTCTTTCATCGACAGCCTTCTTTACCACGAGTCAAGAGAGACTCGCCATCTTCTTTAGAAAATTGTCTGTCATTTCAATTATATGTTTGTTCATTTGTGGAAAAATATTTCAGCTTCTACAATTTCTTGGTTAGACTGAGTTATTTTAAATACTTTTAATTACTCAGATAAAATAGTTCAAAATTGAATGGAATGTCTAGCTTTATTATTTCAAATTGTATTTTAAATCTTAGCAATCCAAATTTCTCAATAAACCTTTCGTTAACTTATTCTAAATATTTACGTTACTTTATATTTTTGGTTGCTTATATATAGTAAAAAAACTATGTAAAATATTTTAAAACCTATAACATTAAATTATTATGTTTTAGATATATTTCTATTGCATAAGCATGTTTAAATTTATTGTGATTCTAAGTTTTATTTCGTGAATTTTATTTACATTATATGTTCAAACAAAAGAAATTTATTTATTCACAAACAGACACATGATAAGTTCTCTAACTTGGTAGAAACATAATATTTTCGCGGAAATTACTTTAAGTGTTTTAACGGATCCGGGACATTCTCACCACGTTCGCCTTTTAAA
Organism: Tetramorium parvispinum; assembly: GCA_011638315.1. Lineage (NCBI taxonomy): Eukaryota > Metazoa > Arthropoda > Insecta > Hymenoptera > Formicidae > Tetramorium > Tetramorium parvispinum. The sequence goes on along the minus strand of VBVR01003235.1, from coordinate 9,108 downwards.
ATCCACTGCGAAAAGTTTCGGATTCAGTTCGACTATTCGTATCCGTCGACGAAAGTGTTTCTCGTGCAGTGTTAATTGATACTAAAAGTTACACATTTTGTACTTGAGTCCACACGTTACCGTGAGAAAAACTACTTATCTATGTAAAAAGCTTTTCTTTTTCGCATTCGATTATGAAATTTGTTTGTAAGCAGTAATTTAAAATATTATACATACATATCTTTTTAAATTTCTAATTAAAAACATATCTAGATTTATTCGTTCAATATGGGTTTATCAGTTTCAAACTATTCGGTTTTCATAGAAATAATAATAAATTGCTTAACTTACGGCTTTTATCCAAAATCAATTCTGCGGCGAAAAAAGTTTTTCTATTCATGCACACGCATATTAAAAATGAGATACAAAATATGCGCTTAATAAAATAGTAATATTAGTTAGCAAAAATAAAATTTTGATACATGCTATTATTCATATCGTATGTAGACACATAGATTATTTTTTACTTTTTTTTTGTAAAAAAAATGAAATAATGTTCGATTTTACATTAAATATTTTTGTGGAATTATCGATTTCTTTAAATAAAGAAAATTTATCTCACTGTTTTATCCAATACTTTAAACGTATAAAATATTTGTAAAATATATTTCATATTGTACGATATTTATTATTTCAACTCGTGCAATTTACAAACATGCACACAAATCGATACTTCTTCCACACAGTACAATACACAATGTAATAACGAACCAAATATATTGGTTAAATAAAGAGTAGTGTAAGAGGTATAAAAGTTTTTAATATTTACATTATTTTACCTTAAGCAAGAGCTTTTTGATAATGACGCTTTTGCGTCTATAAAAATATGAAAAGTGTAGTAATAAACTACACGCAGATAAAAAGGAAAATGTAAACTTGGCGAGAAGAAAATTGAAAAAATACAGAAGCGTTTTACAACTTTTTCAATATCGAGTTACACACAGTTTTATTCTCTGCTTTACTAGATATAATTTCCGGTTAACAGTATGTAATAATATTAACAGTTAGCCCATTTCTACTATAGTTTTAAGCTTTAAGAATAAATCCAGATAATTGACATAAATCTGTTTAGGGGTGGTTTAGGAGAGATTAATTCAATTTTACGAATCTTGGAAAGCAGGCAATTGTTAGCACTTCTCTCTATCTTATTCTCTCGGCTTCTATATCGTTCATTTAATATTTATAGTATTTGCAATTCGATTTCACATTACTGCTCGGCGGTACCTTTATTACACCAACATTATTGGAACCAGCCACTAACTGCAGTCATCGGTAGTTAAAGTCGAACCTCAAACTCCATTAGCCCAGTCTAATAATGTCCCCGCAGAGAGACGCGTTTTTGTCCACGCCGCCAAATGACTGAATCGTCATTGTGGATTATATAGACGGTTGCTCATGCAATTTTCCGAGAATAATACGACGTCGAATTTCGCATCCCGTAAATCGAATGCAAATATTGATCGTCGCGCGGATTTCGATTAGAGGGATGGCGGCTTTTACTTCGGCGTCTCACATTTCGCGTTACCCGACCAATTCCCCGCGTTAACAAAAGGAACTCTACTCACGGCGCCTTTCGTCTCTGCGCGAAAGTTGTCGCGCGTTAATATCTCGTGGCGAGAACTTAGTTTTCATTTCCTGGCGAGGCTAGAAGGGCCGACGATGCCAGACATAACGAGTATCGCGCCGGTATTTCCGTCTTAAACTTAATTCAGATTATCTGACACCCGCGCGCGCTGTCCGTTGCAAGCGCAAGGCATTCTGCCAATTTACGAACGAGCGCGTAGTCGTTGAAATAAGAACGCGAAAATGAGATGCGATAAGCAAGCGTTATATCTCGTTAAACTCGACATTATCGGAGGAAGAAAGAGAACGCACTTTATGCTAATATTGATAAAACAAATCTTATTATGGAAATATAAGTTTGAAGATAGATAATAAAATCATGTAATAATTTTTTCATGAGACATTTTTCTAATATACGACAATATCGCTTATAGATCGCTAATAATATAAACTTACTAATTTCATATATGATAAGTATAAAATAGTATATTTCCTTTGTGTATTTGATATTTGCAACTATAGAAAATATTTTAGTACTAGTGGACATAATATTTATAATAATTTTTAGACAATTCGTGATATTTGTAGAATTTCAAATTGATATTTCATATTTGCATCGGAAAAATACTGACAATGAGAAGTAGTGAAGTACTTTAATCTTTATATTAATAAAATAACAGACCATGTTTATTGAAAGTTCAAAAACTTGTCTTTTATTTTGGTCAGATTTATTATCGGCAATCGCTTGATTTATTTACGATTTTGGCATTTTGTTCTACGTGAGCATGAAGCTTTTTTTGCTTATATCAGATTATAGAGGTTGAGGCATGTATTTTATCATGACGGGTTTTAATGAATCTCAGCAATGAATTTAGCATGGAATTCTTTCTTCGCGTACAGTCAAAAATTACTTATAGCTGAATTTGAATTTTTAATAAGGTAGAAATTGCTTTGAGTTGGTCTCGGATTAACCGAGATATATTCAACGAGCACCAATAGAGAGACGGATCCGAGGAATTGATTTTTTAACAGGTTATGCGATTTAACGCGATTTTACGTTTGAGCTGGCTGCGCTGCGACGTGGTTATGTATATTTACGTGACTAGACGTTAAGCATTTTGCACGGTTCGCTTGCGGTAAGAACGGACGGGTCGAGACGGTGTTCGCATAAATTCTTCTATCTAGGAAATTGCCGTTTTTCTCTCGTTCCACCTTCGTCTTCCTGTCGTCCGTCGAACTCAGATATGCTAATAGTTCGCTACCTACTTTCATCGTCGTTGGAAATAAATCTCATTTGTGACCTGTGCTTTAAGGGTCCGTGAATTAAAGGCAGAAACACGCGCACACATAGACAGACCCACGCCCATAAGTATGCACTTGGGCACAAAAACATCATGATGATCTCCGAGAAAATCCGAAGAATTATCTTTATAATTTTATATAAAAAAGCTGGATGGATTTATCTTAAGATGGGATTTTAAATTTTGTAATAATCTTAAAGATCGTTACTTGTTAGTCAGTATTGTACATTCAACATTAGTTTATCACTAATAAATATTTATGTATATAATAAATATTTATATTTTTGTAACATGATATTTGCAAGCAAAACAATCAAACGTTTCGATTTATGCGGTTTTTTTTCTCATTTTCGAAGTACCGACATGATATTGAAATTCCTATCTGACCATGTAATTCTCGATTTCGCGTCAGAACGGCAGTCAATCCTGCCACAATTTCTGCATAAACTACGAAGATTCGCCGCGAATTCGCTGCGGCATTTTCTTCGTGGTGTTACCATAAGCTGATTTGCAACTTCGTGGGAGTCCATCGAGCTCAGATCCCGCGGTTATGCAGACCCGATTCTGGTCTACCAACTTCTCGCAGGCGGTATAATGCCGTGGCGATAAGACTAATGTCAGTTAGGTCACGTAACATCATAGCACATTGAGATATCTCTCGATGAGTATCCCTAGGTGTATTCATATCCACCGTATAGATTACCCGCATACATAGATACATGGAGCTTAGGTAACTTACCAAGGTAAGTTACTTTCAACTGCGACTACGACGCTGATGTGAAATACGTGTAAGCAATGTAATGTTAAGAGCAAAATATCGCGAGGGATGATGATTAAAACAGACAGCCCTGCGATTAACGATTTCTCCCTACGGGATTTCTCTCAAAAGTCGAGTAATTAATAAAATTAATTTCTTTAGGGAATTTCAGTTTAATTACTCGCGCGCGTTACTTGTTGCAACATTGTTATTCCCTCCGTTAAATTAATTGCTAATTAAATTGCTCACATCGATCCTATTTGTATTATAGCCCTTGGTGTGTTATACGGTGTGAACAAGCAAATATGGTAGTTCATTATTTCGTTTAACTAATTTTCAATTGCCATGTGATAAACGTCTCGTCGGACCGTTTTAAGGCATATTTTAACAATTGTGAGCAATTTATCAAAATATGAAATAATTATACATGGTACACCAAAATTTAAACTAGAATATATTAAAACCACATAATTAGCACTAAATTATAATATAAGTGTCTTTTTTTAATTACTCTTTTTTTTTAAATGGATATTCTAACTTTTTTAAAAGACAGCACAAAAATAATTTCTCGTAAAACGGGTAGAGCAATAGAATTAGGATTAGAGCATTAAATTAGCATATAAAGAGCACTAAATTCTCCGCACAGTTTCATATAATTGTGCCTATTCTGTGGATATTCTAGTTTGATAGACATGCATGATACTGAATGATATACATACATGAATAAGGTATCCACTTAAATTAATAACACTAAAATGGGAAATTAAAACCAAATCTCATAAAGATATATCTATATCCAATATTTTTCTATTTTAAAAAATGTTGCGTTGATTTATATTGATGTTGCTTATTGTAATTAAAAAATGTTGTAATGATTCATATAAAAAAATTACTGAGTATTTAATAATAATATTATTTAAAATTATATTTCTATTTTATCTATTAATAATTATTTCCAATGATACTACTCAGCTGTCGTATTGTTCTACGTGATCGGTAAAATAAAGAAATAGATCGTCTAATCGCGGTTTTACGGTTGACGCCGTAGACAATCACAATTATTTTTGATTTGCAGTCGATAATTGCGTTTTCACGATGACGTATAGAAAAAGGAAAACAATGGGTTATTTGCGAACGGCCTACTTCGCCCACATCGGCGTTAATACGAGAAGTAAAGCGATCTAACATGAAAAGTCTGCGAACGGCAAACCCTAAATCGTTTTCAATCATACGTTGGATCATTAGGGAACTGCTATACGAATACCGGTTAAAAATAGGACTGTTCGGCCACTGAGCACGGAGTTCGACGGAAACAATACGCAAACGCTTCAGGGCAGTATATTATACCGTATTGATTGCAAATATACCGTCGAAAATCTGGCGGGCAAATTAAATGGTATAAAATTTTTAAACAATGGACTAGAGTAATCATACAATGCCGTATCATGCAATTGAAACTATATGAATCCTCAAGATGAACCGTTATGTGTTCCTATGTCAAATGATGAATGATGATAATTTCGCGATATGCCAAGATTCTTTCGTCTTTATATATTTTTCAATCAATATTAAGTACATTTTCTTCACAGAAATCCGTTTTGTTTCTATACTCTTAAGGCTTTTTAATATTTTTGTAATTAATCTTTAACTAAAACTATGCTAAAGTGAATTTGTAATGTTAAATGAAGAATAAAACTTAGTTTACGTTATACATTGTACTAAATATTAACTTAGAAAATTCCATGGAAAATCCCATTTTAGTTGTTAATAATTCAAAAATTATTAGTTATTATAATAATTAGTATATAATATATAATTAGTATAATAAATAATTAGTCAACATTCTTGTTAAGAGAAAACTTTAAATTGATCAAAGAATGTAGAGGGGCAGTTTTTGAGAGCTATTCACATCAGAGATTTATGTTATTTATATTTATGAGTTTATATTTATAGTTATCTGGATACGAGAATAATTCACCCGAAACGCGAGAGTTATGGCACGGATTATAAATAATAATGTGCATTATATATAATTTACGTAAATTATAAATACATTATAATTAATGAATAATAATAATATGTTAATTATCAATACAAAAAAGATAATAAAGACGATTGACAATGAATAAATATAAAGGTTGTAATAAGTAATATTAATATGCCATTGTAAATCATAAGCTGAAAATATTTGTTGCTCCGATATAGGTGTTCCCGATAGAAAATCATAATCATAGGGGAAAAGATGTATCATAATGATACAGAATAAATCTTAGGTGCAAGTCTTCTAGAGAGTTTTTTAAATTTAAGATATGCGAACGCAGGGAATATGCATTTCGCATTTCGATGTAAGGTGGAGATACACTCGACGGAGAAAATAAATGACGGGCATTTCCATAAAAAATCAATTCGCGATATATTTTTATCTCGTGGCGTATATTACCGATTTTGTTGAAGCGCTCGAAAAGTTTTCTTATAGCCACTTAAATCTTTTTTTCGCGCAGATTGATCTGCTGCCCTACCTCGCAAGATACTTTCGCGACGCGTATTTAAAAGTTTTCAAATAAAACGCTTCACGAATGGTCATGTCTTCAAGCTTGCAAATGAATGCGATTCTGTTGTTGCACATCATTTCATTCGCGAATTCTTGAATGCTGTTTATCACATTTAACGCTTAGGATAAATGCAAGAGCGATTGGCTCGATGAAAAATATGTGAAAAAGGTTGTGTATTGTAAAATTGGTAATGGTTTATATTATAAATTAAAAAGGACTAATACTTAGATAAAAGATATTATGATAAACTTAATTGCATAAATTTATACTATATGTTGTAAATATTATTCGATATTACTATGATTTATATTATAACTTTCTGAGAATATTATAAATAATTTGAGATTTAAGAAAATCTTTATAGAATTTTTATATTAGTTACATACATATTTTATAGATTCTTTAAATGAAATTTATTTCTTATAATAATTATATACTGTAATGATTGCTATGTGTATTGTTTCAAAATTTCAACTATAATTAATTATAATAATCTTGTCTGTTTATGAATCAATTGTGTGTGTAAATGTGCATGATCATATCAGAGGCATACAATATAGTTTATCTATATCAGCCTATTCTACTATAACGATTTTCGATTAATCAGGCTATCAGTCGATTAAAGCAGTCGTTTATCTAGGATAAATTTTAAAGAAGAAAATTTTGTCTCTTTTTTTTTCAAGAGAGAACAATATGAAAAATGCATCAGGAATCTCAATAATACATAATCCATAAAAAAATTAACTTTAAATGACAAATTAATTGAGTTGCTATAGTACTTAATTTGATAATTAAGTAAAATCGTTCATGATTTAATAAAATTACTGATTATGTTTGTAAGTATAAGAATTACAAAAGTAATTGCTTTTTTCAGTTGTATGAAATTAAATGTGCATAAAGTTGGTTTCAATCTGTCTTTATATTTATGGCGATATGTATAGAATTATTAATTTGATTTATAAGATAATAGCTCGTGTGACTTGCACATTATTATTGATTCGGTTTTATTATATTCCAATTTCGTATGTTCGCGAGAATATACGTAAGCTCAGAATACAGCTTCCATGCTTCGATAGAAGTGTTCACTATCGAAGCATCGAGGTGCCGCTGAGGTTTGCAAGTTGTTCTGATGTTACCGGCTACGATCGAAAGTTACGGGGCTACCCGTCGATCGAGGACACGACGGCTTAATTGGCAAGTTGCCTCCGGCGGAACCTGATGAAAGAGTCGGTGATGTCTTCTTCGAGCTTCGGTCGAAGCGGTAATCGGGTTGAAAAAGATTGCCCACTGTTTTGGAGCGTCCAACTTTTAATTGCATGGTACTTCTAATTGAATCGAATTGGATCGCTTCCAAAATGAGTACCAGATATAGTCTTTACGAGACAATGATAATCGTATAGCAAGTTCTTATAATATATAGCGATCTAAAGCATTTTATAATCTTTATATTCTTTTACTAGTTTAGAATTAATTTTTCTTATCAACACAGTTTTTAAGTTAGATATTTGCAAATTAAAGAGTTATATAAACACATAAAATATAAATACACAAATTTTACTTCTTATTTAAATTCAAATAAATATTTTCTGTTTTAATAAAATTTTAATTTAATATTTCACACATTTTTAAATTACATACATTTTAATTTAATGTTTAATTACATAACATTTACCTACTATTAGAAAGAACAATGATTTAATTATGATTTAGTCAACAAATAATGTGCGCTTTTTATCAAGCTAAGTAAATGGAATTCAAGATTTATTTCACAAGGAATCTTTGTTATTAAAATATTTGTTCTAGGGGTGATTTTTGCGTATATCATTACTACGTGCGAATAAAATATGAATAAAAATGCATGCAACATACCTGTTTTGATTTTCAAAGAATTACGCCGCGGCCCAAGTAAGTTCATGTTATTGCACAAACGGTACAGTTGCAATGAAAATATTACGAGACGAGACATCGCAATATCTTCCTCTTGGCAGATCGGAAGATCGAAACGTCAAAAGTATCATGCTCCGAAAATATCGCAAACCGCTGACGACCGTTTTATAGCACCGCCTCGCACAATTTTGCCGTATGCTCAGACCATCCTGAAAATACGATTAGTTTTTTTATAGCGCATATAAATTCTAACATGTACGTGTATGGTTATGTACTAAAGATATTTAAATTAAGAAGTCATGTTAAGAATTATTATAGTTGTATCTGTGCATGTGCATTTCAATATATTACAACAAATTTATAATTATTATAATCTAAAATCTTTTTATTTTTCGTATTATATGAAACTCTTTACATATAAAGAGATATACTGTTGAGAAATTACATGAACGAAAATGATTGTATATCAATTAATTTTTTTAAAAATAAATTAAAATTACACAGTATTAAAAAAAATTCGAACTATGTACTGATTAAACTAAAATATTAAATTTTAATTAAAGTTTAATTAATATATATCGAACAGGATCCATATTGGATGATAGCAAAATTTCAAACAATTTTTTTACGTACATTAAAAAAATAAAGTTTTTATAGCATTAGTCGGTTTTAAGGAACTTTATAAAATATATGAATAAAGTCTTTTTAGGTTCGTAAAATAATAAATATCGAATTGTCATTAATAGTCATAAAGTATATTTTCACTGAAAATGTAGAACATATTTAGATTAAATTATTATTTATTAATAAAAAATCAAGAGAGAAACGATGTATTTTACAAATGTTCTGCAACGGACGAAAGTTTGCGAAAATATTTATTTATTGTATTCGATATATGCATATACCTATTTAATATGACTGTAATAATAAATCAAATTTGAAAAACATTTAACATATACAAATATTTAACAAAAATGTATATATAAAGACTGAAAAAAGATATTAAGTA
>VBVR01003234.1:0-18382 GCA_011638315.1 Tetramorium parvispinum | reverse complement strand
ATTGTTTACTTGTCGTTTTTTTGTTGCACCAATGATAGAATGCATTTTTACCAAGTTTGCTTTAAATTTTCTATCTCTCTCTCTCTCTCTCTCTCTCACACTCTTCCTAATCTAAAATATAAATTACATGTCATACATACTGCAAATATTTCTTGTTATAAATAGAAGAAAATATCATTTACGATATAAATGAGATGTTTTTAAAAATTTACATTTTGATTAATTTTAGAGTAACAGATTTAATTATTTTTTCATGGTATATTTTATGTAAATACAAAATAAATAATATTCTCCAGGAAGATAATATAGTTAATTTAAATTATATTATAAAAAATAAAGCACGTAAAAATATATAAAAATCTAAATTTTCATATTTTTACTCTTTGCTGTTGCAATTTTAATCATACGCTTCCTAGCATCTAAATATAAATAACAAATAAATTTTAAAGAAGCAAAATAATTAATAAGTTAGAGAATCTTCAAATATAGTATAAAATATTTTATATCAGAAAAAATGTAGCAACAAATGTATCGCATTAAAAATTAAATAGCTTATAGAAAATCATTGTTTATAATTGTCCTTGATAAAAGAAATAAATAACAAAACTAATCAATTGCATAAAAAAACTTTCTAGATATAAAATCTTATATTTAGATGTCTTATATTCTAAATATAAAACCAAGAGAAAAATTATCCATTATTGCATAACTTTAAAAATTGTTATCACAAAGAAAGTTAGGTTTAATAAAACACCTTTAAATATTTTTAAACTCCCATATCACAATAGTAAAGATACATTTCTAAAATAAATATTCCATTTAATTTAAATTCATTAATTTTTTATTTTTGTTAAGCCAGGACTTGCTTGCTGAATATTTCTTTAAAAAATGACTGTGTCTAATTAAAAAGATCTGACATTCTACAGTTTAATTTGACCATTAATAGTTTAGCCATTTTTTTAATTTCACTTAATTAATGCAATTTAGATTTTATAATTTACTGTATGTTATCAATAAGTACATCCCTGGAATTTTGTTGAGTGTCCTAAGAGGAATTTTTTTACTATCCGTTTCAAGGAATCTTGTGCTTCGCGTCCTACTGATGATAGCAACGGTGACAACGACTACGGACGGTGACGTCGCCGACGTCGACGACCTCGGACACCTTTTCTACCGCAGGAACTCGTTAAAAATACGTTTGCAAATGGGATTCCGCCTGGCGACGAGGCCTTTTTTTTGTTGCACACTCCACCTTCCTAGCCACCCTCTTTAAAGTTTCATGCCTCGTGGGAATGGATCGCAGCTGCGCAACTACAGTTAAGCACCGCAGATCGCACTAAAGCAAAGCTAGAAGCCGCAATCTTCACTCAAAAGGATCTTCCGTTTGCTATGGTTCCTCCAGTTATAAAAGTTTCGACAAATATTGTTCTCACACATCATATAAATACCGTTCTCGTTAGCATCCAAATAGTACCGAGTCTACTCGCGATTTCAAATATTTTTCTGTCTAAAGCAATGTTAGAATTTCTTGGAAGAGTATAAGAACGATAAAACAGTAAGAAATATATATCACGTTATATGAAGAATATAATTTTTGTATAATCATAAGTTACACAAGAGAAAGAAAGAAAAAAGCAAAGTTTATTTGTTTTATATTTCTTGTTATGTATTATGTTACAATCGGTCAAGTAAGAGTGTGGTTGGGTTAATTTATAGAAAAATGTATTTTAAAAAAATGTTCAAATACATATATGCATTGTACTCGATTTGAACAAAGATGCAATTGTTAATAAGCCGTCAATTGGTCACCATTGGTGTCAATAATTGCCTGGCATTTCCGAGGCATGCTTTTGACCAAATTGACGGCGTATTCTAGTGACAAGGATCTCCAAATCCGACGAATCTCGCAAGATAACTGCTTCAAAGTGTACATGCGTTTTCCACAAAGCTTGTGCTTAATGTATGCCCACACATTTACACTTTGAAGCAGTTAACTCGCGAGATTCGTCGGATTTGGAGATCCTTATCGCTAGACGATGCCTTCAATTTGGTCAAGAGCATGCCTTGGAGATGCCAGGCAATTATTGACTGGACGCCATATTAACAATTGCATCTTTGTTCAGATCGAATACAATGCATATATGTATTTGAAAATTTTTATAAATACATTTTTCTATAAATTAACCCGATCACGCTCTTACTTGACCAACTGTATTTCTCTAGACTCCAAGCAAATTAGAGTCTAACTATTTTTGTTAACAGCAAAGAAATAAATGTATGCAAATTACAGATAATAAATCATTCCATTCGAATCAACGGGCATTAATTTTATACTTCATAATAAAAAAAGTTTATGTGAAAAATGATAATTACCTTATATGTACATGTCGTAGATTAATTGGCCAGATAAATTATTTTTGTTAACATCAATTTTTTATTTTTAATATATATATATATAAAGTTTATCTAAAACTTCTATTCATAAATCAAATTCTTATCCTATAAAAAGAAAGAAAGACTCCATCTCAAATAAATTTATATGAATGAATAACATTTTTCCCTTTTTTTTTTTTTACCAAGCGTTGAATCATAGTGCAAACGTGTAACGAGGAAACTAATCGAAAGTTCCGTTTTCGGAATCGCATTTTACTACGCGTGTGGCAGAGCGATCGTGAGATTGCCTATCGATCGTTGAAGCACCGATTTCGATATACGGGCAATTGGCTGTGCTTGGAATTGTTTTAAAAGCCGCTTGAATTCGAACACATCTATTATTTCAACGTCGGCCTTTCACCGTGCGTAAACACGGTAAGTGTTCATTGTCGTCGCTCCGCTTTTTCCTCCGCGCTTGTTTGCCGTCACGGCGAAAACTGCTTTACCATTATTTATCGGAATCCATTATTCCCACGAGCGGTAATTAAAAAGTTCGTATTTGGAGTTCGAGCAGCCGATCGCTTCGTCGCCGCCGCTGCCGCTGCCGCCGCCGTCGCCGACGACCTGAGTTCGACGAAGCTGTAAAATTCGAATGGAACAGGCACTCCCAATTAAAAAATTATGATCGCATTGCAAAGCCCTACTCTGTTGATTAACTTTTCTGCCACTAGCAAAAAATCAATTTTTATTATCATTTCTTTCACAAGTAAGAACCGATATTCGCTCTATTAAGCTTTTTACGTTGCATCTATTGTTGTCTCGTTTCACTTTAAAAAATACACTTGTGAGAATGAAATTAATATTTCATCCGTTGATTAATATCTTGATTTGTAATCCTATCCTACGTTGCGCTATTTTGTACTAGAATTGTTCAGGATACGGTTGGACTGGACGGATGAAAAATGGATCGATCGATCATATCGCTGGACGGACACGTTTCAATTGCTCGTGACAAATGTTTATAAAACTATCTGGCTAAAGATAGGAAACGTGATATATCTGCAGATAAATATTTGCTCATCGGTCGATTCAAATGGAATTTGAATAGTTACCCTGTTACATAACTGGCTTAATCATCTGGTCCTCGTGACCAAGAATTAAAGTGATATAAATAAATGATACTATCCGACTTATATCCGAAAGAAATGAGTCACGCTTGATCTCATAATCGTAATGTGCAATTTTCAGTTATATCTTTTAATAATCCTACATTGTTACAAAAATCTAAATAAAATTAATATGCGTTTTAAAAATTATGACAATTCAATTCTATTCATTTTGAAGACGATAATAAAAAGTACGCGTAACTATTATGTCTATTTATTAGTCTTATTAATCGGATTTATTAAAATAAAATTAAAATACTAATAATATTTTAATTTTAAATAAATTATAGATTTTTTGACATTATTATTACCGAATAACGTATTGCTTAAGCAAAAAGGAGTAAATCTTCTGCTTTGTGTTTCAAGCACTTTGGTTTAATGTACGACTTCGCATTGCCATTCCCACAATTAATTATGTTATCTGCTCAGACGGGCTACATAAATTCCTGGTTAACGTCCACTTCAACGTTGGTACGCGTCAGAACTTGACGTGCACACGGTATAGCCACGTGGCGCCACGAGTATTTCAATTTGCAGTTGTATTCTGCGCTCAGTGTTTGAAATCCTGCTTCTGCGCGGCGGAATCGTGCGAATACATTTACATTACTTACTACGGAATCCTGATATTTAGCTACCGCCTATTCGGTATATGTTCTCGACTCTCCCTCGCGATGGTACCGTTTACACGGCGTGCAGGATGTACGTTTCGCTTAAATGGTAGAAAGCGCGTTATCCGGCACAGTGCTTAAATATAGGTATAACGTACAATGGGGGTAGGAACATATTTGCGCTGTCGCGCAAGTTTCCGGTGCGGTGCATTTATGTAAAAAATGGAAGCTTTTCGCGAATTTCTCCGAGACATTTTATCTCATGCAATCACAGCAGATCGACATTTTTTTACTTTTAATTCCTTATTTCCAATATGTATAAATTTAAACGGTTTACATATAAAGTTAATAATTTTTATGTTTTATATACCTAAGAATATCTTGATTTTAATTTTTACACGAGATTTTACACCCGATTTAAAAAAAAAATATATAGTAAATATAGGGTAAATATCTTTTTTCTCAATTATACCGTTTGAATAAATAATGAAAAAAACCATTGTTTCTAGAGAAGAATTCTCGTGTTAAATGTCTAGATAATGCCTTCTAAGTACCTTTTAATAATGCAGTAGTTACAAATTGTATCGAAATTGTGCCCGAGGTGATGCAGCAAACAGTTGCTTAAAATCTAGAAAAGATACAGGATTTCATGTGGACGATCACCAGCCACGTCTGAAGAAAGTAATAATCATTATGCAAAGCTGCAGTCGGTGCGAGATAACTGGCTAGGGTTATTTGGAGTGGCGTCTTCTCTAGACTGCAGTATGCTACTGCGCAGTGATTTCCCTTGGTATACTCTACATTTTATAATTAAAAAAAAAAAACGAGACAGTAGCAGTGGGGCACGATAAGCCTGTGCATAGAATTAAGCAACACGGTTAGGCGCTATCAAGAGAGATAGTTACTTCATTTCTCCCAAGCACCAATGAAACAAGCGTTATCGGATGCGACATTTATAATATTTCCGGCGCTATATTGATGTTAGTTATATTTACGACATATTAATGATTTAAAAAGACAATTGAGATGGAAATCTTTTTTCAATCGTAAAACAAAATTTAAGAATATGTAAAAGCAATTAATATTACATTTTATATTATTACATTCGTACACATATAGAATAAATTATAGATCATAGATTTATATATATAAAGTTTATCTTTTATTTTTACTTTTCTACAAAAAAATACGCGTAAATTTTTAAAAAATTGTATTTTATTCGAAAATATTAATCTCAAATTTCTGCTATTAAACATTTTTTACTAGTACTTACAAAACCTTTCTCATTTTTTATAATATGTATGCGCGTTGTTATATTTTTAAACATTTATATAAAACAATATCAAGTTCTCATTGCAAAATGTAAAATTGTTAAGCGTCCTGTTTTAATATTTTTAATTGACATGTGGAGTATGCAACAAATCATGAAATAAAATACAATTTTAAAATGAATTCTATCAATTCGAATTATATATTGAACGATATTTCATTCCAACATTCTTCCTACGTGACATATTTTTTTTACATACACCAACCTTCGTTAGATAATCGGTGTCTCTGCCAGACATTCATCAATCATTACCGTATCAGTTGGATCAGCCGATCGTTTCGTGAGAGACAAATGGATGATCGAGCTAAAAAGTATGTCAAATTGGAAATGCTATTCACATTGTGTATATCATAATCCTTTCGACTTTATAAATACTCACGAAAAAATAACGTTGCAATGTAAAATAGTATAAACATATTTGATTTAAAAATTTGATATTGTTTTACGTGCGTTATAAAAAATATATAAATGACAGGTTTCATAAATAAGTTAACAAATATTTAATTATAGAAACTTGAGATTAAGACTTTAGGATACATATTCAATTTGATCTTTTCATATTTTAATCCTCATTATGGAATAATTATTATATATTCCGTAGAAAATAACATTTATGAGTGCAATTGTAATAATTTCTTTCATCATTAGTTTTATATAAAAAGATGTAAATTAAGATTTGTAAATCAATTAAATTTGATTCAAGTAGTAAAATGGATGACTATATTAATTATATTTTTAAATCTATAATATTCTTTGAAAATTAATAATAAATTTGACTTTAGATAATATTTCTTCTCCATCATAATTCGAATGACTAATTATAAATAAAGGTCTAGTATGATAATAAGAATCGAAATATTTAGGTTTCCGAAGTGTTTCTTAAACCGTTTCTTATAGTTCTTAAATGAGGATGGTGACTGTAACGTACAATTACGACTATAGCTTTAACTAGAGAATAACATATATCGGACGAAGGTAACGGCAATGGGGTGTGTGAGATAGAAAGGACGTCGACGTCGGTGGCAGTTCAGTAATAGGTGTTGGTTCCGTAGTGAAGCAGAAGGGGTGAGTACTTAAAAGCCTACCTAGCACTCTGCTAATGTTCTCGTTACGTTTTAGCCCTCGTGCTTCCGCTTCAGATTTAATGCATCCGCCAATGCCATCGTTACGGACCGGAATTGAGGCGGATGTTGCACAGTGCGGCCAGCTAATCGGTTGTTGCAACTGGACGCGTGCAAGGAACGCGTGAAATTTCATCAGGTACAATTAACGTAATTTTTCGCACGACTCATCACATTAGCGGCGACGAGTGAACGTCCGACATAAATGATAATTAGTTGAATTTCTCTCAAGCAGCTTGAACTTTCTACTATCATCATAATTCCTTATTTCGTTAAAATAAATGTGAGCTTTTCCGTTACTCTTGGATTATTAAATAAAGCTAAAATAAATTTAGGTATATTTTTAGTATTGGCGTTTAGATATACTAGCTACAATCGCGCTCATAAAAAGGATAATTTTTATTTTATTTACCACGCTTATAGCGTGACTATCCACTTGTTAGAATCAGAAAAAGTTTCTGACAGATCTCGTACTTCTCAATACAAAGAATTCCTAGCTATCCGAGTTGGAAACGTCACTTTTCAGGTAGACATCGCACATGCGAGCTAACGCTGCGCAATCGATGGCACGGAGGCGGTCAGTGGGATTTATGTATGAAACGCCGGTGGGGTTTGGAGAGATAAATTAGTCGTCTCGCCAATAAAAAGCCGACTTGCGGATAGCCTGGATTACACGGATGCACTGTGCGCCAAATCGATGGTACTTCTTGCCGCCTCCTGCCTGATCATCCACCTTCAGCGACGTTATCCATTTTCGTACCCATACGTACTTATGTCCGAAATCTATTATATGTCTTTATTCAAAAGCATATGTACATATACATTGTATATATATATATATATATATATATTTATGTATACGTATGTATGTATGTAATCATAAAAACTATAATTTTTTTATGCGTGCAATTTGTGCGTTGTATGAGTTCCAATGTAAAAATTGCTATTTTCTATATGTATAGATATATAGATAAATACAAAGAAATTACATTTTTTTACCATTATTAATAACCAGTAATTAATAAAGTAATGGTCAATTGAAATTATTACTGTGATTTAAAAAATAAAAAAGTAATGTATCTATTTTATATCTCCAATACATTTTTTAAAATTATTCCTGTATCAAATTAAAAAAGAAAACAATAAAGTCAAATAAGTAATCGTTTTGAAAATATGTTTTAAAATGTATAATAAAATGTATAACATGTATTTGTGTAAATGTTTTCATGTTAAATATGTTTTTGTTTCACAGTGAATAAAATACAATACTTCAGGTTTAATAACTTCAGTATAAAGATGTTTTCTAAAAGCTTTAAGTGCGTTGACACAGAATTACGAGAAGATATTTTAAGTAAGTTTTTCCGAGTACTGACGCGATATTATATCTAACATCGGCGTAAAAGCACACATTGAATTTTAAACGCGTCCACGTCTCGTAATCCCGTCTATGTTGCACGCTCGGACGTTTTCGCGTGTTTTAATATAAACAGGGCACCAGTACTACGGCTTAAGTTCCATCTCGCATGCGCTACGTCGCCTCAACTTTTCAGCATGTAAAATGTAAATGAATGGAGGCGGGGAAAGGGAGGGGATGTTTCGAACGTTAACCGCATGAGAAATCGCTGCGGTGGTCCTCGTCGACGTATGAAACGTGGGAACAATGCGAGCGAGCACCGCGATGTCCAGGGATGCGTGAAAAAAACGGTCCGCTATGTCAAAAGTTTCATTTCGCGAAATGAAAATAATATTAAATCAGGCCACGTATGTGCGCACGCGTCGTCTACCGCGCTTCCAAATTACTGTCCCGACTGTCCAAACGTTATTTCACACTTTTATTTTAGCCCTCCCCATATTGTACTTTCTTGGTAAATTTGTAGGCAGGATCTTTAACTTTCAGAAGGGAACAATTTCAACCGTATTTTTATAAAATTTTATAAAAATAAAATAGATTTCTAGAAAAAAATATTCAAGTTTTTAGAGTCAAATAATCAGAATTAAATTACCATTAGTTCGAAATTTGAATAAAATGCTTTTTACGTTGCTTACATATACTGTATGCGCAATCGATACTAATTCTACCATTAAAATAGTGCAATTTTTTATACGGCCAATTTTTATAAACGCAAGAGAGAAACAGCAAACTTAATTTAAATTAACAACAAGAATCTCCGTCGCAATCTCGGAGTTTCTTGCGGCGAGATAAATTCTTTCAAGGTACATGGTGGACAGAATAACCACCGGAAGACATCTTGCGTTTTACGTTCGTAAGCCGCTGCCGTTAATAACACCACGCTCGTCTGCATCTTTTTCCGGAATTTTCCGCTGCCGTGTCTCTATATTGCCGTTCCGTCACCGTTTTTCCTTCTTGTTAATCTATGCAATTTATCCATGTTGTGGCTATTTAATTAACCTCGATGTGAGTGTATTCTATACAGAGTGTATGCAAAACTCCTACTGTAGAAATTGTTCATGTTGGAATTTTACAATTTTTTTGATAGTCGATATTATTCTAGCAAAAATTCAATAGTGTAATAGTTTAGACATTTTTAATTAAAAATTCATACATTTATAATTAAAGAGTTTGGTGAGTTAAGTTATGACACAGTAAATATATAAGCATAATCAAGTAACTGTAAATGATGTTAACGAAAAATAATTTCATTACCTAAATATTGAAATGTTTAATTAAAATTAAGATATTAATATTTTTATATTTTTATATTTTAAAAAATTCATTAAAAATTTATGTGAAATAGATACACGATGATATAACGATATAGCGAAAGAAAGGAAGAAGAGAGAGAAGATATATCTCTGTAAATGTTGCAGATGCCAATGCTTGTCATTTCGCGTTTTCAGAGTAACAAACGATTCGATGCGAGCAAATTAAAACGTTTAATTCGTCATCCAAAAGTTAACTCGTTATCAGTGTTGATTGCATCACAAATGAAAATCGAAACACGGCCGGTGCGTAACAGGTCAATAATACTTGATTTTTTAATTTGTTATAGACGCGCGGCATCGATAAATCTCTCACAATCAACGCGGTGCATTCCGAGCCGGAGTAAGCGATGTATGAACAAATTTCAATCAGTGGCGCGGCAAATTATCGATCCACGAACACCTAGTGTTATTACCTATATATAGTTGTCGATTTGCTGATTTCTAAACGGTTCGTCGCGTAGGTCGGATAATAAAACCAAGTCTGGAAGATTTATTCAATGGTACTCTTCGGAAAGTAATAATGCACCTGCGGTTGTGCCATCGATAGGACATCGCATTTTACTCGATTTAAAACCGTTATTATTACTTCTTTCAACACGAATGAAATCGAAGGAAGCGCCCTACAATATAGAAGCTGAGACTAATAATCACGTCAGCATATCGATCAGCCGTCTAGCGGAAAAACATTTTCATTTACCTCAGTACAGTTATTTATTTACTAAATTATATATCCGCATCGAAATGGATAAAACATATTTTCTCATTTACGCAAATAAAGTAAATCATGCAATTAAGTCAAAACAATTATGCGTTATTCACTCAAAATAAAATTATCGTAATTTTCTATGTTAATGGGCGTAGCTTAATGAAATTGAGTTTGTATAATTGATAATATTAAAACACGGATGAAATACGTATTAGCAATCTATAAGTGCAAATATGCACAATATCTTTTCGGATATCATCACGTTTATTCTCGCGTTTTACTCCGCGTGTAGATTAGTAACACATTATTCAATCTGCGAACAAAAACTCGATCCTCCATGTACGGAATTTAGATGAAATCTCGGTTTCATCGGTGGTCAGAGGGTTGAATTATGATTTCGTATAATTAGACCGCAAGAGAGGAAAAACCTGTCGTACTTTCTGTCTGGGATTTCATTTTGTTCGTTCTTTGCAGTATTTGATTTTCCGCAGCGAATTCTTGCGTTTATTAACACCTTATTCCAAGGGTTCACCATGCCGGTCGTAATTTTGTGGTCGCGTTTTGTGCGTCATCCCATTGATAGCGTGATTTCGACTCGTTTCTGGAGGGATCGCATTTTATTGACTCGCAATTATATTTTAACGAATACACGGGATAACAAGGTGCAACGCGCGCAGTTAATATACGTGCGTATCCACTTGCCAATTATGACCGACTACAACAACTTTTTCTCATTCATGAATCAAACTGACTTTGTTATTGTATGCTATTAAATATATATATATAATAACTAACGCTACATTATCAACGTGATAAAATTGCTATTATATGAATTTTATTGAATCTGCCGGCGTTTCTTTCTGCATTACTGTCGTGTTTCATAATTAATCACGTATGAATAATTTGCGAACTTTGTAAGAAATCCGTATCTTTTGTATTGATTTCTTTCTATAAATAAAATTCTTTATCATTTTCAATTGTTAATTACCTATACGGAGAAAAATGTTTTTTTGAATTCAAATTTACTGAAGTCAAAGAAATTGAATCGTTGGAATAATTCAATCAAACTAATGTTTGACGTAATAAATATTGATTTTCAAAAAAACATATTATTACTTTAAGTAAAATATTTTTCTAAAAAAAGAAAGTTAATCTATTTGTATAAGCCTATAAGCTTAATGATTATTTTAAGTAATAAGTTAAAACAAATAACGCTCTTATTTGAATCAGACGTATTTAAATTTCAAATAATTGTTTTCTGTCAAACAATCTGATAATCGACAAAACAATTAAATGTTTATATAATATAGTAATGTTTTATATAAAAGAATGTTTCTTTGTGAAACGTAAGTCAAACAAACACATATAAGTGTAAAGAAACGTTTTACTCTGCGGCATAATTGGAAAAGTTTGAATAGTATTTATGAGATACAACGTAAAAATCAAATCATACTATTAATACTATGTATCGTATCGTACGTCTATGTATGAAATATTGTATAGAGAGAGGCAAGTGCTTGTCAAAACCAACTATTGAAAATCGAAGCCAGACGTATTGTTAACGGGACTCTCAATCGCGTCTTCGTATATCCAATTATCGGGTTCTTATAAGAATGCATTGTATGAATTATACATTGTATCTCTTCCGATTCAAGCGTCGCTTTTATGCATCTAGAAGAGAGCCTTTAGACATCCATATTTCTATTTCTATCTATTGATAATAAAGTTGGTATTTATCAACTTGTAATGTGTTGTCAAAACGATGACTAATTTGTCCAATAGCATTTTAATAAAAGTATAATAAAAAAAATTGAGTAAAATATTCTTTTTTACTTATAAAATAATTATTTCGGGATATATAGTTATATCTCTTGTTATAAATAAAAACATATCAGAGAAATAACCGTTGCGAGATGGATGCGTGAAAGAAATATGGGTCGCAGCAAAAAAAAGCGGTGTGAATGTGTTGAGATTAAAAGTTGCAAGATAGGTTGTCGATATTGACATGGTTTATGAGTCATTTCGCTTATCCGTTTCACTTGTAAAATTGCTGTTCAAATATCACTTTCGAGAGAAGCGTTGACACACTCGGCAAAAAAAGAACTAAAGTACAAATTCGAGAAAAAGGCAACGATCACAAAATATTTAAAATAATGTTCACATGATATTTTAGATCTTTGGAAACAATTACTTTGTTCGATATAGAATTCTCGAAATAAATCACTGCATCCATTGCAATCTAGGTAAGCAGAGCAGAAACATAGGAAAAGCATGCTTTAAAGCAGATAATCTAATTATTAGCTCTTCGCTAATCTTTTCTGCGAAATTAGACCAACTCTCCCTAGTTGCGAAACGAAGTTCTCTGGTCGTTCTATGTGTACGGCAAAGTAGATTCTCTGCTGTTCCGTGGAATTGAATCCTTGTGCAACTTCGGTTTTCAACGAGAGAAATAGCTATAACCTTTTGCCATTCACTGTATTGTAATTCTGCCGATAGAGGATTCGGATTTAGTAACGTTCCATTGTACGCATTATTTCGTATTCGATGGCGCATTCTGAATTCCGTTACGTACACAAACGGATTAACGCGAAATATAAGCAAAAATAAAATAAAAATTGTTCCTCTGTAGATATTTTCGATAAAAATTATAGAATTTCGTATGTAAAATTTTATATTAACCATTTATTTGCAAGTTCTATATCATAAAATATAATCAATAGTGTCCTGAATAGAATTTATTGTATCAAAATTAGTCAGTTTTATCTGAACTGTAAAAAATAAATTATACTTATTCTCTAATTTTGTATGTGATAATTTTTTTATTATTTATGTATATTCGATGGATTTGTTTGGAAATAAAATGGAAACTGTTTGCTTTCATGATACTCTTTAATTTAAAGAGAAGAGATGGAGTTAGACAGTTAGAGGGTCGAATTCAGGAGGAATTCACTAGATTTACTCCTCTGCAAATTTCCTTTTGAAAGGCAAACGTGCTTTCCATGAGATAAAACTTAATGCGACGAAATAGCTGTATAAATTAAACATACGCAGATTGCTGTTCGTTGCATACAAGCCAAAAAATTTTCAGATTAATATCGACAACATATAAATATATCAATTTTTGTAAAATAAATTCCATATTCTTAAGTATTATTTATCTCATATATTTAAAGCAAAATTAATTCATTACAAGCCGGTTGTTAGCCATTTCCATTAAAATTCGAATAAAATAATAAACGCTTTGTAAAAATGATGCAATATGAAATTTGTGAAAGAACCTATTTCTGTAATGGATGTCACGGTAAAGCACGTTTTTAAGAGTAAATTTTATATCGAGGTGCCTCATGTGCGAAATTTACTGAAATAAAGACTGGCCGGAAAAAAAACATATCTATTCATAGACAATGTGAGAATTTAGGGGCGGATTTGCAGCGACAAATTCGAAAATCTTGATGGCACAAAGCATATTTCAGGAATGAGCTCGCGAAGCCGGCCGTAATAGCTCCATTCATCGGACATTCGAAAGAGGATTTTATGGACTCTCTGTACAAAGTACAGCATGCAAATGCGATTATGCCACAACGATATACGAGCGAATCGATCGCCGCGTTTCTATACTCTCGGATGCCCTTTCAAACCGAGAGCAGTTAATTTTCTACAGATCTGACTCTACGCTCCTGCGTCTCTCTTTCGATAATTTTGTAATTATTATATACTTATGTTATTGACTGTGTCACTTTCTTATATTCAAATTCTAGTTAAACTGAGCCGCATGTATAAAGATTACGGATTCGGAAAGTAAGTAAATATATTATATTTAATTATTTTATAACATCATATTATTTACAAACGTTTTTGTCTAAAAAAAACTTGCCATTAAACTTCTTAAGGATATTATTACGGGAAAATGTAATTGAAACTAATAATGAATTCAAGAATAAATATTTAATACTACTTTTATATATTTAAAAGATAGATATAAAAAATTTTTACACACTTTTAATGGAGACAAATAATAAATCAATAAATTATAGTTATATCTATCATAAATACTCTGTATTTTTCGTTTATACTTTAAATATAACTTGAAAGTTTTCATGGATTCAGATTTTCAGTATGCATATTAAATAGGATGAAACAGATTGTTTTATTGACAGATTTGGTTATTTGTTCAAATAAATTGATGTTCGCAAAAAATACTTTACAATTTAAATTTTCTTTCGAGTGCGTAGTGCTGTAAGTAAATATTTCAAAAGTAAAAATATTATGTTTAAATGTTTAAATTGTGCGATTTTTTAAATAGACCATTGTTACGAACAGCACATTTTTCGCCATTATGTCTTTATGTGAGTGTTCGTACACGAAAGATAACGCTGACACTTGCAATTCTCTTCATAGCAAACGCCTCTCGCGCTTTAACGCGCAAACGTGCACACCGATTCAATGAATCGGTAATATTTTCGCAAGGCCGTTATGCGCAATTATTCCACAATTGCGCCCAATTTCTATCATTGCACGAAGACCGGAATGGATATTATGTAACAGTAGAGTAACGGCGCATCGGCCATTAATATTTCGCGCTTGTCATCGAAATTCAATTTCCGCACGGTGGTCGACGCCCGCCAGGAACTCTAATTCAGTGTCTGTGGTCGCGTCAATCAACTATAGCATCGACCAACTAGCTGGAAATAATTAACGCCTCGCGCACGTTGTAGCTCGTAAATATCTGTTTCTCAATACTATCGCATCAATTAGACGATTATAATTCTTTTCCTGATCATGAACCTCCTCCGACTTTCATGCTATCTTATTCCATCGAAACTTTCCGGTTAAACTCAAATCTGCGAGAGCATGGCATTTAATACAACGATATCTTCGTTATTTCAGACGAAGGCGCTTTGTGTCGAGCCCACAAAAGCGCATATAAATATATGTATAATCGAAAATATTTCAGAAAAGAAAAGCTGTAAATGCCATATTTCAAAGAATAATTTAGCATTAAAAAAATCAATTTCTTATACATTTTATGTACAACATTCTGAAAATAAATATCTGTCTTGCCTTCGTTCAAAACAAATACATTTAAATTTAATGCAATTAACACGTGGTTATCCGATGATGATAATCACGTACGCGAGGTTTTTAATCATTCAGCATAATGCGAGACCGGGAAAATAGATTGTCGCATAGCGAATGACTTTAATTCAGGTTGTACAGTGCAATTATATCTTTGTGTTTTTTATATAATTCACGGCGATAAAAAAGGGATATGGGGTACAGTTTCGACAATATTGAATGCTATAACGACTACTCTAATTTTTCGAGAAAATGAGCGTACGACATACGCCCTATCGTAAGAAATACTTTAATGCAAGAACCTCTTTATTCGCAATACGCGATACAATTCTGAACTATTCTGAATAAAACTCGATATGAGAGGCAATCCTTTTGTTCCTACATCGAGTACCGTATCTCCTGTACATTTACGAACAAAAACCTCTCGATACCGATATTCGTCGAAGCGCATTAAAGCGCGATACTTCCCTTCTGCTCATTTGAATTATTTGTCGAAATATTCGATAAAATATTTGTAGAAAAGGAAATAAATATTTTAACGCAAATCGCGTTACTCGTAAATTATGTTGTTTTCTTTCCCATCCGTAGGTATCCAATTTCCCGGTGAATGCCGGAACGTTCAATCCGTAAGAAACTGAGTTCGACGTAATATACGTGCCAGCGAGATAGGTATGCGGAAAATTTTAATACATTCGGTCTTACTAACTCAGAGACGGCAGAGATCCACGATTTATGCCTACGCCAGAGAAATAGTAGTAGCTATATTAAATGCCATATATGCATGATTGCATTCGGCATTCGTAATCGCAAACTATATTGGTTCCATTCGACAAGCATATTAATAATTTATATAAAACATTCATCTGTTGCTCAGATCTGTTCCTTTACCTCATATTATTTGATTTAACTAATACAAAAACAAATTATCAAACGTTAAATGGATAGGCTAATGAGATTAAGATAAAATTAGTTAAAAGAGTAAAATTAATAAAATTAAGATTTTTATTATTAAATAAATTGAATTTGAATATATTATGTGATTGACGTCTGTCTATCACAATTATTGTATATATGCAGCTATCTTCTTTTCATCTATATTTGTGATACTTGCATATTTAAAGAGAATATTTCCGAATATTTCCTTTTTACGTCACTTATATAATATTTAATACCAGAGGCGGAGAAAAATATATAGAGAACCACGAATGTAGACCTCCCAGAGAGATGCAGATCAAATTTTATTGGAGTAATAAGTAAGAAGATTTTATAGAAGAGAAAAAAAGTAAAATAAGACATCTATTATAAATATTAATCATACATATTAACAAATTTTTCTTTACTTTATAAATATCAATTTATTCTTATTTTACCAATTTATTTGAAAATATTTACATAAATATCTATTTCCAGTTTTTATTGATTGTGAGATATAAAGATTATCATTTACCCTTTTTTACCAAGCTTTATCAATAAAATATTTTTTATCATTTTTCTTTTATGTATTTAAGATTTGTTTATAAATTTCAGACAATTAAGATACGTTACAATTAATATTCCATCGACTAATAAGACACCGTGTACTAATAAAATAATATAACGAGTTGTATTTCTATCGAATGTGTATCCTCGTATGTGCATAATAAATCGACGGATATGTATTGTAAAACTAAGTACTGATCTTAATCCGCTCTAATTCATTTATTTAAATTCAACAGATTTATAAAATATCTTAGTTATAAATCATATTTTTATACTGTTGTTAAGTTAATGTATGTATGTATGTAAAGTATGTATGTATGTATATTTGTTACATATATATATATATATATATATATGTGTGTGTGTGTGTGTGTGTGTCTAATACAATTTTCACAGATCCACGTTACTCAATTTAAAATAAAATATAATTTATGACTCACTAGTGCGAAACGCAATAGCGAAATTGTATGATATATTTAAAAGTCAACATAGTTGCAAACTTGCGAAATTAATTATAGACATACCTGTACATATACACATATTAAATTTCAAAAATATTTTTAAATATCTCTTATAAAATGTATTATCAAAAATATTTTATACGCATAATAATACAAAATGAACATTATGCATTACTGCAGGAATAATTAATTAATTCCATAAGAGATTATGACGAAAAATGAATAAAATAAAATATAACTTACCCTGTAGTTGGTCCGCCTGATGCTTCCCCGAGCTTTCTCCTCCTCTCTTCCTTCATTGTTGCTGGCTTTTTCGTGGCAGCACACACACACACACATTTAGCACTAGGAACAAAAACCACACTGTACTTTGCACTATTACACGAGATACAATTAATAAAGTTAATGGTTCGAGTTATTGATTAATTAGGGTGGGATAGATTCAAAAATATGCAATCAAAGTACAATATTTCGCAATACATCTCGGGCGCAATAAATTTCACGAAAAAAATGTACTAGTAATAAACGATAGTAATAAACAATTGATTTATATTATGACTTTTCACAATTGGGTTGATTTGATCAGAAAATTCGTATATTGTTTCATATTCTAAAAAATCCCAAAATATATAATAAATGAATAAATATAAATAGATAAAAAATTTAAACAGAGAGTGCAACGTGATATATTTAACTCTATATATCATTAAAAAAAATGAAAAGCGCCTAAAAACATAACGAAATAATTATTTCTATCTATTTTGATTTTTATTTGTTTCAATTGAATAAATAAGATGTCTATCTCGGTATTTATTCGTCATTTCGATACACGCCTACAAATTATTAACAATTAATTAATCACGATTAAACGATGATCAGTAATTATCCGCAAGAAATGATCGCAAGTCTCGAAAGGCAATGAACACGAGGAGCAATTTTTACCGCTGCTATACCTGCTCGAGCTTCACGGTGCGATAGCACGGTGACCTCCTGTAAGCTCGATTGCAATAACAATTCGCGCGCCACACATGACATCAAGGCCGCGCGTCAGAACCTAAACACGCAGGCCGAAATTATGCGATAAAACGTTCTTGATAATTCCTTGCTATATTTAAAATTATATTTCGTTATATTTCGTTAAATATTCTATTCCCTTCTTATTGTTTTTGATGAATAAGCAATGCGTATTCTATATATTTTGTTTTTTAAATTAATTAGGATTATTTAACATAATTTCATTTGAGTGCAGTGTCGAAAACTCAATAATAATACTATTTAAATTCTAATTTGTTAAATATTAAATGAAAGCTGATTGATATTTTACACACACTATTATTG
>VBVR01003233.1:0-18445 GCA_011638315.1 Tetramorium parvispinum | reverse complement strand
CAGAGATACTTATAAATCTCCTAGGCGTAGTCTTGATACGTCGTCGACTCAGGGCAATAGCCCCCAGGCGTTGTCGCGAGAAATTATAATCAGAAGTGTACGATATATGTGTATAACAAACAATAAAGACAAGTTGCCACAATATCAGTGAAAACCCACGGTGTGATACCTAGTGGAATCCCGCCGTACACAGAACACAAATTGATTTGTTTCCCATCCTCGACTTCTCGCCTACTGCGAAAATATTATTACAACGGTGTATCTCTTTCAATCTTGCTATTGCTTTCATTTATAGTGCAGACATCGATTTACATATCTGTTCAATATCGTTGGACGTAGTCAACACAGCGGCAACCGGAGCAATTGCGACGCTCGATAGTATCTACGATACGTCAAACACGGACATCGGACCGTCACTCCGATCGATCACTCCGGATTCCGGCACGATGGTAAGTTTGCGTAATCTGAGTTACAATCCGCCACATCCTCGCGATTCGCAGACCTCCCGGATGGATTTCCGCATCAAGCTGTCTCGTCTGGCGTATCGCGGCAGCGCAACGAAAAATATTCGCAGCGAATTATTCATCCGCTTCGAAACCGCGAAAATATCGATGTTCACTCGTTCCCTTGCTGTAGTCGGACCGGAATTCGAAATGGTGCTCAAGGGTTTGCGCTATGATAAGAGGATCGTATGACGCTGTTACATGAGCGAGTGAACGTCGTGAGTGGGCATCGTTTGCGACAGTCATTGAGATAACGAACCCTTTGTGGTTGGAGTCATTTTACACTATCGTAGGGGAGAGCCACGACTGCCATAGTCACGTAGCTGGCACTGTTTTCCCACATAATAAAGAATGCAATAAGAAACTGCGAGAAAAAAAAACAAAAGCTTAGAGTCAGGAGAATACAGATATTAATAATATTAAATATGATAAATACTTTTTTAACTATTATAACTGGCTTCTTTCTGAAATGTTAAAACAAAGTATTATTCATTAATCTTTTAAATAAATTTAATTTTCATTTTAATTTTTCATAACGTTGAAATATTAAATAAAATTAAATATGAAAAATATTAAACAATTTAAATAAATTAAATATTAAATTAAATATTAAAAATTTTTAATAAAATTGAAAACACTTTTTAACAAGCAAAGCATGAAGGCATTTTATTTTATGTCCAATTTTTCGTCATATTTACTGCATTTCTCTTGAATTATTTGATCAAATCAGAATTCCAATACATTTGAAAAATATTATTGAAGATATCTTATTTCTTAGAATTTAAGATTAAGTAATCAATAAAGTATAATAGAAATAGCTGAATCTAATAGATAAAATAATAATAATGCTCACGTACTATACGTACTCCCAATACAACTTCTTAACAAATGGCAAATAGGTAATAATAATTAGACGATCATATTTCGTTAATATTAGATTTGGATTCACGATGTAAGTGATAAAAATATGGAAAAAATTATAATAAATAAAAATTATAAAGGACTATATGTGTAAAAACTGTTCACTTATTAACATGTTTGACTATAAATTTAAAATATTCTAAAATAGTTAATATCTATAACATATCTTTATCTGTCAGGAAAATTTCTGACAAAGAATTTACTTGCATATAAATACATGCCATACTTCTTTAGTCTTCTTTAAATATATAATTACACAAGTAAGACTGTTAAATAAAATATTATATAAGTTTACTTAAGATAAAATTAATTAAAACTAAAAAAATATTTAATATATGCATTTCATTACTGTTAGAAAATTATGTAAATTAAATTATATTGTACTATTCAAACAATTATAAGACGGAGAAGTATTTAAGTAGAACACGTGATATATGTATAGTGGTGATAAAGATCCTTCTCAAGATTCCATAGAAGTTTCTTGCTGATAGCCTGCCAAGTGACGACCGCGGATTGCCAGACGATGCGCGGATCTCCATATATTTTGGAAATTTCAGGAACGTGATTTGAAATACTACGAAGATATTTTGGTGTCTAAATTACAGTTTGCCAAGTTGTTTAATTAACTGAAGGATTTAACAATTATTATACGAATGAATACTTAACACAATAACAGCATGTAATGTTTTAATGTTAAAAGAAGCATAAGAATGGCTTAATATGTGGTTTGAACAAAGTAGGAAATTATACGTAATTAAAGTAAAAACATAACAAAACTATATATTAATTACAAATTTAAAAAACCGTTTTACAACCGTTTTAAAATAGATAATACATATTATTTTTAGACAATTAACTGATCAATTTTCTTACAACCTGACGAATTTGTATTATGCGCCGCGTAATTTTATAATAATTACGCGATAATTACTGAAATATTGTTGATTCATAAATAAATTTATGTTTTATTTATCCAAATGCATCATTTGCGAGTTAAATTATCATTTATGATCTTCAATTCATGTATTATTATATTAATAATTAATTCAAAATGTCCATATCCAGTTTTATGTTACAATAAAATATTACAAAGTGTAAATATTTATGCAAATTATCAGAAGTACCATGCGATATTACAAATAGATTGTGGTTGTGAAAAGAATTTTACAAAGAAGAATTACAAAATTTTAAATCATTGAATTACGATAAAGAATTTATTGCGAAAAATATAATTTCAGCCAAGGCTTGAATCTTCTAGACTTCTCTACAATCCATGTTTGAATCCAATATGTTAGAATTATCGATAATTAAGA
Source organism: Tetramorium parvispinum (assembly GCA_011638315.1). NCBI lineage: Eukaryota > Metazoa > Arthropoda > Insecta > Hymenoptera > Formicidae > Tetramorium > Tetramorium parvispinum. Next base: position 15,708 of record VBVR01003233.1, on the reverse strand, counting down.
TTGTAGACAATAAATATCGAATTATATAGTAGGAGCGAGTTTAAGATGAAACTTCCTTAATTCCAATCACATCGACATTGGGATAATTATGTGACGTAATTTACATAGGAGGCTTTAATATGCTATAATCACTTCTCTGAGTGCAATCACAGTTATACAATCATCATTATGCAATGACATACTAGTCCCTTTGCCAAAGCCAAATACAATTTCTTGCTTGTTACCCCGAGCTTAGAACGGAGTGACGAAAAGCTAGGTTTAGAAACGTATCAATGTACGTCTAAATGTATGTATGTGCACGCGCACGTACGTGTGTGTGTGTGTGTGTGTGTGTATTTGTGATCATAGAAAAAACATTTAAAAATAATTTTAAATTATTTATATTTAAATGCTATGTAAATCCTCTATATTTTACTAATTAGATAATATGCGTTATTTGAAAGTAATTCTAAAGATCCAATTTTATTACAACATTGATGGAAAGAGTAATTAAATTTATGAATACTACGAATATCTTTAACATATTTTTGAAAAACATTCATGATCGTTTCTTGTATTTTGAAAATCAAATTGAAAATAAAATAAATAATTGATCCAAATATTACAAGAAAATAAATCTGCCATACACGAAGAATATATAAAAGAAATATACTAAATAATATGTCAGTCGTCAAAATGTCACCGATATCTTTAGAGTTTAACACATTTGTTGCTTTATTATATTTTTTCTTGTTCAAATGCCATTTTCTTTAGTTTTACGACAATGTATATGGCATTTACTGTGCGCACGTCTATGCTTTACAGTCTGCAAGATTTGGTCGAGGATCACCGTAATCATCGCGGTCACTATTTTAGTACACACGAAGAAGACTCGATAACTCACGAGCGAGGCTCGTCGACCCTGACTCAAATTCAAACAAGAGCCAGCTGCCGCGCATTACCTAATCCGATGCATCTCGAGGCTTTCTCAATTTAAAAGAGAGCACGACAAATCTCTATAAATTAAATTATCACGGATGTAAACAGTTACGATTCATTTAATATAATTTTATTTTAATTTATTTCTTATTCTAAATAAGAGTGTTGCATGTTAAACATGTTCTATGTATTAAAGTATTGTGTTTTCTCGTACATTAGAAATTATTGAAATCTACAATTTCACACTTAATGAAATATATAAAATGTAAATAAAAAATATATAAAGTTTAGCAATTGAATGCGTAATTAAATTATACGGTATGTTTTATTCTAAATTTTTGTTGGATAAGTCGATCTAATTGAAATAATTTGAAAAAAAAAGTAAAGCTTCTCTGAATCCTTTGAATCTTGCACGAGTGACTAGCTCGAAACGGAGAGACATTTTTCGTCTGAACGACTAGGAGCAGCTTCTCCAGTCGTTCGTAGATACATCGATTCGTTATCGAGATATTGCTTTCGTGCAGCCACCGACAAGGAGAGTGGTTGGATTCACGAAGATTTATGATTTCACCGAATGTTCGCCAATTTTTTCTCTCTCTCGACTTTCTACAATCGTCTCACGTCACTATGTTTGAATGTGCACGAGCATAAAATGAGAAATCGTTTGTTGTGCATTATTTTCCTTGATGCGGAAAATAATGGTGCATAATGAAGGAATATTGATGTAACTAAATTTTTTATTTTTTATTGATATTTTATTAGTTATTTTATTAAATATTTATATTGATAAATTAAATGTAAGAGATAGACATAAAATAAAGAGCATAGAATTAATTTTTTATTTTTGATATTGTCATTAGTGATCATTGGTGATATTAATTATTAAATTATTTACACAATTAAAAAATCTAATATTATATTTATTTTAAATGTCCCAAAATGCAATTTGGTAATCTTTAATTAAGTTCCATCGAACTACATTTATCATTAAAAATGACTACTCCGATTAAAGTGAAAACCGCGTTGGAATAAAAGAGTCTATTCTGCGTTTCTTCCGCTTTGCAGCTTCGACTCTTTTGTGGGCCAGTCTAGGAAAATTTACTATCGTCTCGCGGTATCCTTAGCCAACGAACCGAACCACCGGGATGTATCAATCACTCAAGGCCTCTCCTACTCCTTCAGAAAGTTCAGTCATGTTCAAGCTACGAAGTTGCATTAAACTTATACATATGAAACGGGGGTGAAACAGTACTTCTGTAAAGTTTCACGTTTCATATAGAATAAATATGAATGAAGATAGTTTCAGCAGTCATGTTCGCCATTATTCGACAATAACACTAGCATTTTTGTGCTAAAATTTATTTATTGAACGTATTATTCCAAATAATACTTTTTTTACATTATAAGATTTATGTTCTTGTTATTTACTTGACTTACATGAGAACATTATTGTAATTTACACAGAAATGTCGTATTTAGGAGAATAAAAGAATCGTGTATGTATTGGAGTATCTCGATATTTCTCAATAAACTGTTTCATAGAATTTTCAATAGAATTGGATTTACGAAATTGAAGTTTATTGTACGCTTTTCAATCCAATTTATGAAAATTACACAACAATATATTTGTTTTGATAAAATTGTTTTCATTTTCTTTTGCTTTGAAACGAAATTATATATTGCATATTGTCTTTCAATTCTCGATGTTACATACATAGTAATTATTCATAACAGCTGTAATAAAAGCCTTTTCATCAAGAACATATTTTATGTATACCATTTATTATAAATTAATACACGCGAATATATCTATAAATTTTGACTTATCAAATACAGACAGATAAAGAAAAAAATAGATTATTGATAGATAATAAATACATTGAGATATTATTAGTGACATTAGTACGAGAAATCTGATAAGCTTATAAATTGACATATACGACGAATATTCGAAAATGATATGGATTGTGATATTATTAGCATTCATATATGGATAATAACCAGATCGTGCTATTATAGTTCGAGAGATGAGTTGGATCTAACGCTCTTTACTTAACCGGGATTTCGCTCGAAAGGAAACGATGTTTGTTCAAAACATTTGCCCCAGGATACCAGAGAATCGTGGATCAAAGGTTTTCCACGTCCGGAAAGAGTTCGCCATTCCAACACGCTCGCCTTTTTTCCCCGCATTATCAGTGAACGGTGCGCAGCGGTAAAGTGAAATCTGGCTAGCGTGTTCTTGCCGCGAGCAATCTTGTAAAAGTTCTCTCGAAGCTCGCTTGAAAATCGATTTCTCAGAAATACGATATGTACGTGCGAGGAAATCGATTATTGGTCATTGAACCACCGTTGCAAAAATGATTGCTCCCTCAATATTCTGGACAGTGATGCGAGATTCGCGGTTTAATGTACAAGCTATGATTGCCTGATAAATTATTTATCTTCGATTAATTCGAACTTACAGCCTCTCCACAACCAATCACAGACGTTTAACTCATAAATGAGATGCAAATAATGCATTATTATTTTCCCTTTTCATCAATATTTATTACAATTATGTATACAAATATTCATTATAATTAGGGATAATTATTTCACTTTAACGTCTGTTTTATTAATATAATTTCTTACGTACGCACACACAAGTTAAAAGATCACGTTTTTATTGATTTGTACTAAGTATATTCTAGATATACTTAGAGCTCTATTTCAAGTTGTAAATGTGTCTTTTTTTTAAAAAGACGTTTTTTGTCAAATTTTATTGCTTTTACTATAAGAGAGTGACTTACCTTCCAAAACTCGAACACAATTCGTCAGATTTGGATATGGATAGGGATAATTCGGGCTATAAAATTCTCTCCTTGTCGAATCTCCTATCACAAACTTCTCGCAGTTGTCCGGGACATGTCTCATGTGGCGTCGTGGCATGGCGATGTCTTTCGTGGACGTCACCATCAACGTCGTGTTTTTCAAGTTCTCACGTGAGAGGGTCTTAAATGACGGTCGTGTCTCGGGCTTTGGCACTATCTGCACACATTGTAAGGTCACATTTGAATTTATATGCGAGGGTCATCACACAATCTATAGTATGCAATTTATACAACGATGTTTTTGAAAAATTCTAAGGCATGTGAAGATGTTCGTATGAGTAACTTTAACACGAGGAGGCTCGCGACTTTTGTCGTTATGTATAGTGTTAATTTGAGCTATACAAGATTGAAAATTTATGATCAATATAGATTGTAAACCTGAGATATTAAGCCGTTAATTAAATGGAAGCCCAATTTCTCTTTAGCAATTGGCATTGCAATAGCTCTAAATTATAGTTATCGCTCGCATTACGATATTGGAAACGGCGCTGAGTAATTGCGACTATTATGTTGTGAGAGATATGGATATTGATGAGAGATGTATCGTATAGAGGAATCCTTACTATTGTTTGATCGATGTCTTAACGTTATTTTAATGTTATTCATGCGTTTGAGGAAATCTAATAAATTTTTGCAAAAATTTAAACAAAAATAGCGCAGATATTTGTACGAACTTTTAATTCTATTTAATTATCAATAAAATAATTTAAATATTCCATTGTCCTAATTACTGCTTGACTTTAATTACAGCTCTATTAAGAACTTAACAAGTCAGATTATAAGATAAAAGAAGTAGGAATTTACGTAGGAAGAAAGAAATTTAATTACTAATCTAATCTTCAGACCTATTATTCCGAACATTTGGAACATCTGCAGCCTTAATTGTGACCAAATTTTCAAATAATCGCTACTAGCTATGAGATTCGGTACGAATTACATCATAGGGGCTTCTAGAAGTCGACGAGGTCTTCACGAGGTAGCCAATCGTCGACGACTGCGAGGACGATGACTCGATGGAAATCCGATTGGACGGATCCGTCTGGCTCGTTTCGTAGCTTCTGGAGGAGATGGACGGGTTATGGCTTGTGATCCTTGCGTCCTCGATGTCATTGCCCCCCGGCGATTGCATCCTCCTCCCGTCCTCGTCCTCTTCGGATCTCTCGACCACCATTCCTAGAAAACTCAGATCCGATCGGGTTCCAGGGCTCGATCTGTCTACGCTCCAAGAGCTAGTTTCTGGAAGCTTGCCATTCGAAGGTCTAGTCTCCCTTGCGGCATGCTCTAGACTTGAAGATGGCCAGGATCGTGGCAATGAGGATCGACTAGTTTTTCGAGCGCTGTACGTGCTCCACCTCGGATCCTCAGCCTCTCCCGTGGACGCTCCAGTAACTAAAACAGTAACAATCGAACAATCACGTGGCGTCTAATCTATTAGTCTACCGAAATAGAAAAATCTTTATTCAAAACATTTCCTTATAATAATTAAATTTAAAATTTAAATATTTTAATACAGAATAACATGACTAAATTATTGAAGCCGAAATATCTGTAATTACAAGAAACATTAGCATTTTGACGTCATTAATAAAAGTCTATTAATGAGTAACTTGGAAAATAACATAAATTTTTTAATTATATTATAATTCTTTAACCAACATAATACAATTCAATACCAATTAATCCATTAATTAGCATTCAAATATAGTTGAAAAAAAGTGTTTTCTTTAACGAGAATAATCGATTTCCATTTTAAAGTAATTGAACAGAACAACTATATATGAATAGCACGCAAAAAAAGGAGAATAACTAAAATGAGCCTCGAATCCAATTCCTGAAAATGAACGCGAAACCAACAATTCTTGTTGAACGTACTTTTTTAACTTTCTGTCGTTCTCTTTTTTAGCTTCCAACACTCAGTAACTAACGAGATTTAACATTGTCGCTCGCCTGCATGAAACTGCAGGCAACTTAATTCGCAATAAAGTGATCCGCCTTGATTTAACGAGTGAGAAAATGCCGATCTTTTGTATTTCTTTTATAAAACCTGATAGCTCCTTTTTCAAATTAGGGTTATTGTCTATTACTTATTACATAGATTTTATCGCAGAAATATTTACAAAATATCTACGAAAATATTATAATTTCTTTTCAGTTTTGAAAAGATGATTAAATATCTTTATAACTAATTATACATTTTGCTTTTAAAATAATCTCCTAGAAACAAAAGTTAATATCAATCTTAAATAATATTATTTGATTTTATAATTTTTCTTATTCTATTTCTTATTCTATTTCTTCCACGAATAATTCACTTACCATAAACGCGAAATGAGATTCAAATACATGTTCCTTTACTGTTAAATATACGACAAAGATATAAATTAAATTAATTCACGTAATAATGCAGTAATGCCTTGCAGAAGAGAAATACTACTTCGTGTATACTATCTCTTTGACGACGCATATTGCATCTTGGAAAGCAAAGTGGCTACCTATATGGTATTGCATTTTGTGCAACATTCAGACAAGAGCATCTCAATATAAGACTTTAAAACGTTCTTTTTTTCCTTTTATGAGGTCGATACAATGTGCCTTCTCTCCTCGAGCTAAAACTTGATAACCTCACTGCGACTGCACTACTATCTCGGTAGCTAAGTCTTGTATTTTACGGGAGAAAGCTCTCATCGTGTCTGACATCATGAGGGGCTTGCTCACAAATTTTTAAGTCGATGCCTTACAGGAGGTTTTCCCTTTATCGTGCGATTTCAAAGTGTGATAAGCTAAGTTTCTGACCAAAGTGCTTTTATCCTGCACTTCGATTTTGATACTTTTAAAAGATCTACTGGATGAGATATTGTCGGTCTCGAGATACTATGTAAGAATAGTAAGTTTAGAATAATTTATATGTAAAATTTAATTATTATACATTTAATACTGAGATAAAATTTTCAACCTATTTAATATTAATATATTATCTGAAATAACATTAGCATCAAAAGAATATATACATACTCTTTCGTAGATAAAATTATTATATGAATTTATCTATATAATAATATAAATTTAATGAAGAGAGGGAGAGAGGGAAAGAGAGAGAGCGAGAGAGAGAGAGAGAGAGAGAGAGAGAGAGAGAGAGCGCGCGCGCGTAAATATATTATCCTCCATTAATTGTTTCAACTATTTTCGCAAATTTGTTCTTCTCGAATACACCCGGTATTTATTAAATTAGAGTTTCTGCGCCGATTATTTCCTTACGATTACCTTACGGCTCATAAACAACAGGCTTTATGCATTCCGACATTATCGGTTTCTAGATTCAGAATAAAGGCTCAGGCGGTTCTTATCGAGAATAACCGAGCACGGATAAGGTCAAAATTCATTCGCTCCATTTACCACTTTCCTAAGAACCGAATCAGATGTAATAACCTCCTCCAGTTATTGTTGTTCAAAGTAGAGTTTGCAGTAAAGCTGGTAGCTTCATGTCATATCCTTAAACCTTACAAATCAAAAAAGGAAATTTTTAATTTTTTGAATGCATAAAGAGAACAAACGTCTTGATAATTTTAAATCAATCATAAATTAATATTATCTTTAAATAATGCTTTTAAGTTTAATTCTGATTTATAATCAGATTTATTCAATATTGCATTAATATTAGTTCAAATGATTAATTTAATATTACGTTTAATATTAGTTTAAGTTTAATATTGCAAACTTTTAAGTCTTTATGATTAAAACGATTAATTTGCAAGCCAATTTTAAGAGAAATTTATAAAAAAGTTTAGCCTACTGTTTTACCTCACGATTGTTGTGCAAATTATCAGTAAATTATAGCTGTTGATCAATTTATTATTGATTGGATAAGTTCATAATACCTCTTTTCAAGTATTTCTCTCGTGCATTGTAAAATTTCGACAAATCGGTTACCGAAGTTATATCACTGAATTTCGAGAATTTCGTGCGATGCCATGTTTCAGAGGCGTCCGGTTTCTAAAAGCAGGAACGACGACGGAAATCTACATCCAGCTGCAACGAGTAAATCAGATCCTCGCCTGCTAGATGTCTCGTTCTCTTTCTCTTTCTCTCTCTCTCTCTCTCTCACCCCCGCTCGCTAGCTGGCTTCCCGTTTCTCGGCAAACAATTTTGTAGTTTCTTGTTTCTCTCCCCTTGAACCATCTTTCTCACGTTAGTTCCTCTTCGTCTCGCGTACAAGAATATTGCAGTGTGCCCGTGATAATCCCTTTTTCACTCAAGACATTCATCGCACTGTTTACATCATCGCTTTTTCTTCAAAGAACCATGTTGCCCATCTCATCTGGAAAATAGCCGCATTGTGCGCATCTCAAGTGAAACGAGCGATACTTTTGTGCTCACGATCATGACTAGCAGCATAATATTAATAATACATAATGTAAACTAAAGAAACTGAATTGATAGTGTAAAATTTATTCAGTTTATTATTGTTTATTAATTTTATCAATTCCATATATATATATATTTATATATATATACATATATATACTGTTATTATATATTTTCATGATTTCTTATTATTATATATTACTTTAAAGTTATATGTATTTGTTAAATAAAATTATTATATAAATTAAAAAATGTTTCTATTCAGGCCATTTTATGCAAGACTTTTTAGTAAAAGAGGATTTGAAAGGTATTTTGAATTTTCTAAAGTGATTCTAAAATAATTCGAATAATGCTCGAAGTTTAGAAAGCTCTTTATGGTGGTTGTTTATTTCATAATGTACTACATTTCGAGCAATCTCTTTGAAATAACTCGAGTCCAAATTAACTTTATTTTGCATGAAATTCAAATTCATTTGTAAGATTAAAAATTGTTGTAGTCTGCGAGTGGAAAGCAAGGAGAATTTAATAAACGTAACAAAGCGATAATGAAATAACATCTTCCATAGCATCTTACAGTCCTTTGTAAACCAAAAATTGCACAAAAGTAATTATATGCAATCATTAAATGTTAACAGACATAAAAACTCTGCGATTAAAAATTAATCAAATAATAAATAAAACCTTTGCACATACGAATATTTGTTTGAAAAATATCACAATTCATCGCTTCATCATATCGAATATGTAACGAATTAACAATGTTATTAAACAAATATTGATCATAGATAAATATTTTTAAAAACATTAAAAATGATAGTATATCTGTGTCTGCTATTTTGCAATCACATATAAAATTATCCTTTATAATCTTTTATAACCCTAATAATCCTTTTTAATTTCAATTGCCATCTTTGTGAGTATAACAGAATCTATTTTTTGCATTGTGGTTCTGAGAAGCAAAATATATAGTATGAGAAAACATGTCAGAAAAGAAGAAAAGAGTTGTCACGTCTAGAATAATTTATATTAAAAGTATTTCAACTGCATACGTAAACCTCATCAGTCGATGGTATCTAATATTTTCTCAAAATAAAATTGTGAAGTATGAAAATAAAGATTCTGTTTTTAACTTAAGTTACAATTGCGAGATATCTGTTATCAAGTATTTCGAAAACTTGCAATGCAAAGAAAAATTAATTTTTAATTTAATTTTAATTTCTAATTTATACAATTTTTGCAATGTAGTTGTGAAAAGAGATTATTATAAGATAATGAATATTATGAGCTCTAGGACAAACTAGGCTCAGGAATTACAATTTCTTAATAAATTGCGATAATTATAAAGAATAAATTAAGCGCGTTTAATATGTTTGAAATAGGACACGCAACCATTTTGATAAAATATAACCTCTTTCAATTTTATATGAAATAACTATATATCGCGCACGTTTAAATATTTCTATTTGACGAAAACACGAAGCCAAAATATCGTTGCGCACGTAGCAAATAACATCTTCATGTAAGTATGTAATATTTCCGTCCATTTGCATTTCTCCCGAAGAACGTATATGTATTATATTTAGAACGTGCGGTCGTGCTTATTGGCGAATACCATTACTTGTACAACCCTTCCATATACTTGGAATGGAAACTCACGAAGAATTCCATTTTTCCCATTCTCAGTTACGGATTCCCTTGGATATTGTTTTCACAAAAACGAAAGAAACGACGTAACATTCATGCTTCCACTGTGGAATCGAAAACGCGATAACGGTAGATACATCTTCACGTTTATGGTCAAAAGGCAGAATCCTGTAGATCAACTTCCATTTTAAAAGTAAAGAAAACCGTGATATACTTTACTTTCGTAGAATAGATGCATACAGATGCGCATACAACAACTGATACGATTGAAAGAATGTTTCTTTGTAAGGAGAAAAGGATAGAACGAACAAAAATTTAAAATAAAATTTCTAAATGAAAATGAATTAACCTTTCTTTCTTATAGTTGTTTGAACATTTACTTCTTAATCTTGCTAGAGTTCTATGCGCTGCCATCATCGTGAAATATACATGATTTTATCTGGCTGCTCGTAATTTCGCTATACTATCGATAATTTTCCGAGATGATATTAACTAGTCTTTTTTGCGTCTATTAAATCGACTTTCTATTAAAGGGGACGTCCTTCATTCCCGAAGGGGATCATTGACATAAAATTGTGCTCACACGGTTCGTGCCTCATCGAGCTCGTCGACCCGTATTTCTGTCTCACGTTTACCGTAAAACGAGATCACTCAATGCGGGTCCTTTGTCCCTATAATAAAGTTAGCGTTTGTTTGTTATCAACGACCCGAAAAAACGCATTGTATGTATTTCCAATTGATTTTACAGTTTCTTTTCTTTTTAATGGATTCCTTCTGTGATAATCTCTCATAAAAACTCTTTCAATAAAATATTATGTTACTCAATAATTCTTCTTTCATTTTAACCTTCTTTAATTGCTTGTCTTAATTTTATTCTTCACTGTGTTGCTGCATAAAATAGAAAAAATAAATAAAAATTAGTATAATTAACTGGCTTCATGGAGCATAATGAGCATAAAGAGAATGAATATACAATTTTCTTATTCTAACATTATATTCATATAAAATTAAATGAATTCATATTCAGTACTAAATAGGTAGTCTTCAACTATAAATTAGCCTACCCATTTTTTGCTCTTTGTTTTATAGTCTGATAATTAAGACATTCGACATCAACATCATACCAATGCACTCTACAAATTGTGATATTAAAGAGTCACTTTATTGGAATATACGACACATTGCAATGTATAAATTCCATCCAATAATTATCCAATAGTTTCCAATATCAATTATCATAGAGAATGACGTAAAAAAAGATGAAACCGTTTGGTTTACTTATTTATACTTTTTGTACATATTAAAGTTTAATTTATATATTTATTTCTTTTGTACGTATATATGACTATACACAACAACTTGCATTAAAGAAAGAAAATTATATGTTCATTCTTTATTAGATTCTACAGTCCCGTTAATTATATTAATTTTGAATTTAATTTATTACAAACCTCTTGACTTAAAATTATTTTAATTAGAAAAATTTTTGTCCAATAAACAAATTAATAAATTGTTTTATGATACTAGATAGATATTTCACCGATTTCTATGTAGAAAAAAAGTTACAGGAAGACAAAAATTATTATGACGACACATTCTAGCGGTGATACTTTTTCCTTTAGATTTATCGACTCCAGAAGTTAGTTATAATACAGCATGCCATATTATTCCTTTTACTTTTTATCAAGTAACAAAAAGCGTTGCTCCGAGTGGGCCATCAAAGAAGTCCATTAGCAAGAAAAAAGTAAAGGAAAACAGATGACGAGATGACAACAACTTATAAAAAGTGCAAACGCATTCGTAGACTATGAAATCAATGCTCATTAAATCAGTCAATATTAAATATACACATATAATTTGTGTGCGCTAGAAAATGCAAATAGAATGAAATTGAGATATATTATACAGATATTTAATTAAATGAATTTTGTGTTGTAATTAATTCATAAATTATTAAATCTATTCTTTTATATACATTTTTATAAATTTCTCGACAAATAGTAAAATTTTTTATTTATGGTCATCACTTTTGGTACTTCACATCTTTCGTTCGCTGGCATAAACGCCATACATATGAGTCAGATTTATTGTCATCCTTTCCTCTCTTCTTTATTTTCTGAAGTTTTAACGACCCTCACCGTTACAAAACACACTTCGCCAACAGTGATTCGCGTTTGCAATCCGATTGCAATCGGCTTTAAGATCTTGGCAGAACAGCTATGGCAATGGTCATTTTATGCTTCAATCTCATTGCTTCTGTTGGCAAAGTACGAGAACGATATTGCCGTATTTCTACTAACACAAGCTTTTGTACATGCATTTATGGTATTGCGGAGAAATAATTGTAAATCTAAATATCACATATATAACGTTATATGCAAAATGTCGCTTTTAAATTTTGAAATATTTAAGAAGATTTCAAACTTTTTCACTTTGCAATCTCAAAAAATAAAATGATTTTAATATAAAACTATTACTTAAAAAAAAGAATATTTTTATTTTGTCATGAACTTAATTTAATTAAACATTAAATTATTTAAAAACATATGCTGACGTAACGATACTAGTGCAATATATTGCTTTGTAATATATATAGTATGTCTCTCTAGAAAATTATTTCTATTAAATTTATAATCAGATTATTTAAATCAACTCAATTTTATTCTACAATTGGACTACGATCGATCGATACTTCAGCGGTTGGCCAGTTCTCACGAAGTTACAAAAGTAATATCGACCAGAATTTATATGGTGCCATGTAATAAGAATAACGTCGGTTCTTCGGAACAGCGATATTTCCTTACGGACGATATTTTCTCCCGCGATATTTTCGTTGAACGTCGAACGCGATTCCTCGTCCAATCCCAATTCCCCGAGCTTCGCTTCTTTTATCAATGCAATGCGCCGCTAGCGCACTGACCTGCAGGTTGGTCAGTCTCTCTGATCGGTTCGCGAACGAGTCTGTCTCTAAATCACTTACTGAATAAATCTTTCCTGATTTCACGGCCAGTACACGACATGTTGAAAGTACAGCAATGGTGCGAATTTATGACTAGGTGATACACATTTCGCTCTATCCCGACTTCAACAAAGGATTCATCCATACACCGCGTACTTTTTACAACCTTCCGTATCTAAAATAAATTATACATAGGATATATCGTGGTCTGATTTTAACGAAAGTTTTAACTTCATGACATATTTGGGATTCTAACATTTATTTTATTAAAAAATTTTTCTTTAGCTTATGGAGAGTATGGGTGGGAGAGGAGAATATAAACATCAGTCTCCTATGATTTATTTTCTAATTTTTAAATGAAAAAACTGCATTCAAATTATTGCGTATTTTTTACCTTGTTGCAATAATGATTGAACATCCATTACCCAGTAAACTCTGAAGCCCAAAGAATCGTCAATAATGCACAACATGTTTGCGTTACTTACGAAGCTTGAAATTTTGCGGAAACACGCTTTGATACATTTCCAAAAGGATTTCGGTTACAAAAATGTTTTTCGTACTAGTTTTCGTACAACAATTATATTACATTACTATACTACAATGCAATTGAAAGTAGTTAAAAATAAATAATTATTAACAACAAATAATTTCTCGCAAGAACGTACATGTATAATAAAGACAAACAGTCAGATAACATTTCTATCAACAACCATTATTTTTTCTCGTTATTTTTTATTTAACTACTTCAATCTTCCCTTCTTTTTAGTTATAAAACACGAATTTCTGATGCGTTTCCATATTTCGCGCTCATAGTTTTTTGAAATATATGGGATCATAAAAATAATAAGATAAAAAAATAGTTACTGAGATAATGTATTATACGTATTAAAAAAGAATTATATTTATTCCTCGAGTATTTTCGGGATATGTAGAGAAATGTTCATTAAAATTTACAGCTGCCATCATTTTGAAACTTTGGCTATAGTTACAAAACAGTATAATCCACGAAACATTCTCTCATGTAATCGTACGCTTGTGAGACAACCGTTATATGTGTTTAATATTGACCGAAATGCAGAACATGCAGAACAAATTAGCGTGAACCAAAATTTCCATTTTGAATTTCATGCGCCTGCATCCTATATTTTTCTCGTCTCGAAAGAACAATGACGCACAAAAATCCATGAACATCGGAAATCGCCATCAAGAACAAGCAAATGGGAGAACATTTCCGTTAAAACTGCGAAGCCAGTATCCGCTGTAAGATAGAAACGTAATCTTCGATCTTTTTTCGATCTGCTCCATTCGAGCATCCGAGTCTCTTTCGTGATATTATCGATCTCTTTTGCAAAGCAAACATTTTTGCTGTCACTCACACGGATTGAAATCTGTTTGTGAAAGATTCTAATATTACGATCAAAATATAATTGATATTTACCTCACTGTTTATTTGAGATACAAAATACAAAGCAAATAGGGAGAGCATTTTATTGAACAGTTTTCATTTAATGTTTCTCGCTGTAAGAAGATATCGGAAATTTTTTTATAATATCTTTTCGACAGATGCAACAAATATTTTCTTGCATATATGCAACGCACAAATATCGAATAACACGTGATATACAATAAAATGCAATTTTTCAAATTTATGTAAGTATTATCATAAAACTAACTATAATAAGTATATTAAAACCGTTCTATTATGTTATTACATATAATAGAAATCTTCTTCTTATTTTCCTTGTAAAAGATATCTTCTCAATTTATTAATACAGAAAAATATGTTTGAAATATTTAATCAAATTTTTTAGTCAGACATTAATGGAAAATAAAATATCCTATATTATGATATATATGTTTATTTAATATCTTTCTCTTCAAATCATTTCTATTTTAAAAATGTATCATACGTAAATAATTACGAATGAGACGATTTTATTCCTACATATCTATCGATTCATTTTTTTCAATCTTAACTTCATACATAACGATATAGGGAATAATTAAATCTTACATTTATAGCAGACTATCTTTTCTTATACAATAGAAAGATTTCTCTTGTTTCACGTAATGTTAAGTCTTTCTCTTGTTCTTGAACACGTGGAGTTCGTTAGTTTCAAAGCCAACAGATCGATAATTTTAGTTCCAGTCTCAATCTCGTTTGCGAAAAATATAAATTATTGTTTGTCGTTCTCTTTCTTTCGCACGAGAGTCGGAGTATTTTAGAAATTTGTTAGGGAAGAATTATGACCGCTTTTCTACAGCGTGGCGAATGCGTTGACGACCACTGGGTTGAAGACAAAAACATCCAGTGAAAAACGACCGCATCACTCCCGAATATTTTTATAGATCCATCCTAGCTTCACAAACTACAAGGTATGTCGCTTTAATTTCTTTTTCTTGAATGAGTGATTTTTCGGATGCTTCAAGGGTTACATACTAGAGATTTACTGTCAAGTATATCGTGCGATAATTTACTATAAGAATTTATATCTTTATCCCAATTTCACATTACATTAATATTATAATTAACACTTAAATTTACATAAATATTTTTGTATATAATTAAAAACGAAATTGTTTTTATAAAAACTTTGCTTTATAAAAGTGAAACTTTGATAAAGAAAAAATGTAACACATTTTAATTAAGTTAAATTAATAATTACAATTAATAAACGTATATTAAATTAATAAACATACCTATATAAAAACATATATATGTATAATATATGTATAATATACATACAGGGTGAGCCATTTTAATTAACGCACGCAATTATTTCGGAAACAAAGCATTTTAGAGAAAAATGTTTCAGACAAAAGTTGTATGGTTTCAAGGGGGCCATAAGATGGTACCATTGGTTTGACCTTGAAGAGTCATTTGAAGGTCACGTGAAAGTCACCTTTAATTTTTTAAATGGAACACCCTATATTTCATTGCATATTCTTGTAACG